>PKRV01002720.1:616064-757358 GCA_003709505.1 Hyphantria cunea
TATATATATATATATATATATATATATATATATATATATATATATATATATATATATATATATATATATATATATATATATATATATATATATATATATATATATATATATATATATATATATATATATATATATATATATATATATATATATATATATATATATATATATATATATATATATATATATATATATATATATATATATATATATATATATATATATATATATATATATATATATATATATATATATATATATATATATATATATATATATATATATATATATATATATATATATATATATATATATATATATATATATATATATATATATATATATATATATATATATATATATATATATATATATATATATATATATATATATATATACACCGTACACTATAACAAATTGATATAAGTTGTATCAATTATCAAGTTGACCGTTCTGCCATTTCGTGACAGGAAATCGATTACATTCTTTTTGAACTCCAACTGTTTCTGGACATTTTGATGTCGAACGGGACTACGTTCCAGTGTAATACTTTCTACTACTAGTTACCCCGTCTGCGTATTTGCCCCTATAGTTACTATAAAAAACTCAGGGTATAAATATTCACACAAGAAGTGCACACATATCTAGCAAAATATCACAGACGACAAGCTGGGTAACCGTGAATTTTTGTAACTGAGGCCCGTTCAGCTGTATTAAAATTATAGATGACACATTGACATGGGTTAAACATTTCGATACCAAAGTCAAGAAACGACATAATCTCATATCATGTTTCATAGAACGCCAAAGCAGAATATAGACATGGTTCATACCACGTAACAGATTGCCTTTGTGGTTCTAAAAAATAAATGAAAAGGGATTCTGTTTGAGGGATAAGTAAGTATTCAAAACTTCTAAATTATCCTTTAAACATACCATATAACAATAGATGCCGCGGGAGAGCCACGCTTCTGCATGAATAGGCCGGCTCAACCGTAGTGATAATCCTCACCTCACAGGAAACCGGCGTGAAACAACGCTTGCGTTGTGTTTCTCCGAGTGAGTGAGGTACCTAAGGCCCAAGCCCCCTATCTTCCTCCCCATCCCCGAAGGCCGGCAACGCTCTTGTAATGCCTCTGGTGTTGAAGGTTTCGATGGACGGCGATAATAGCTTACTATTATATTAACTGACTTTCTGTAGTATCGTTCATGCCTCTTTGTAAATCAAATGATACGATTCTACTTAGTAGTAAAAAGGTTTCTAAAGTTGTGTTAAAATATGTACACAGTTGCCATCTTGAATTACTGATGCCTTATATACTCTTGTAAAGGTTTTCCCTGTGAGGTACAAAAATAGAAGAGAAAATAAATGTTTTTAATTTTTGAATATAATATTCTGAATTTAGGTGATGAACGAAAATGGGAATCTCAATGTACTAACTAGACTTTATGGAGTTTTTATTTTAATTCTAACTAAAATTGAATGTCTGAATAAATTTCATTGTCATTTCATATCCCCTTTATTTTCATCTAATAATTCGATATAATCAAAGTAAAAAAAACAGTAGTATACGACATTGATAATTTTTGTGTTCATTTAACATTTGACATGTAAAGACTGTTGATTGATTGATTGATGCAAAAATTTGGACTAACCAGCCATGAAATTTGCAACCAGCATTCTTATAATCTAATTTATACTTCCTTAAAATGGTTATGAACTCGGTGCCTTTATCGTATTCGATTTTAGTATAGCAGTAGTATTAGTCTTAGTAGGTCGCTTAAATGTTCCTCCTTGTACCATCGTAAAGTAAATACCCATGAAACAGTCCCCGTAGCACTCTGTATAACGAAGGGACTAAAAATACACCTTTGTGGCAATTTGTGCCGTTGTCAGACCAAGGATTTGTTGTCTTAGGAGATGTTCTTAGCCGCATTAGTGTGAGGGCTCTTACGTGATTGAAAGCAACTTGTTACGTCATGATTAACTGCGTCATAAGTTGAAATACAAGAGACAAGAATTATACCGATGTTTGGTAAAGTTGAATAATTGATAACATCGGGTTTAAGATCGTTTATTTCTCATAAAGAATATAAATACAAATTCACTTACATGAGCAAAAAACAAATATATAACACTTAAATTACTGTACTGCGATACTGAAAAAATAACTCGCGTTATTAATAGAAAATAAAAAATCACAACAATCCATTTCAAAACAATAGTTAGGGCATATTAAAACGTACATGCATTGGTAGAACAATGTCAGCAGTAAAAATGCAAATACTTACTGAATCTTGATGCGACAGAACGGTTTGTATACATAAAAAGTAATCATTCAACTCTCGTATTTGAAAACGATTGTTATTATAATGCCATAGTGTATTTAGTATAAGTATTGAGCAATTTATCTATTACTATATATGAATATATGAATACCACCTTAAAAAATACTATACACGGTCAGAGGTCTTAAAAACTTTGTAACTTATCATCTTCCTAGGCTTTACTAATCCACGGAGCGATTGGGACCTCTGCAAGCTGATGGTGAACCGAAGTCGAATGTAGAACTTCTTATCAGTTTATGATTGAGGGTTCAGACTTCTCAATAACGATTACCATAGACGTTTATAGCAACCGGAGTCCACAATTAAATCTACTCTCCGAGGCACGACCAGGTAACACTGTTAAACGTCCATACTCCGGGCTGTTATTAAGAATTTCCTGTAAAAAAACCCAACAAGACTTTTGGTACGATCTGTAAATCGAACCGAAGAACTCTTGATCAGCAGTCGCATAGCCTAACCGCTAGACTAACGAGACAAGCTTAAAAATATTGTAAATATTTATATAAAATTGAATTGACTTAGGAAATTGCAATGCAAATACAATCAAACCGCCACCTTCCTCCTTGTGTTAGAACAAGGTCAGGGTTTTTTGTTTTTTCGTGGGGTTTTCCGTATTTGGTGACGATTTAACACAAAGGCACTTGATTACATAATGCCAAACACATCTTTATAAATATTATCGTTTAAGAATAGTTTAAGCAATAACGTATTTATTCCTTGTTAGGTTTATATTGTCCTTCTGCTAATATATCAAAGCTTTATAATTGCTTGAATCTGTAGAATAAAAAAACTATTGCTGCAAAACTATTTGTAGTGCAATGCATATTTCCATATCCCGAAAAACTCGCTCTTACTAGGAGCAAATAATACAAATAGGTTTATATGAAACCGTTCAGACTATATTTGACCACAAACGAGGCATATTTCCATGTTAAATTGGTCACAAATGCTGCAAAATTTAAGGGCAAAATAGCTTGCAGCGAATTGAATATTTGTTTCACAATCTTTTACAGATTTTCAGGTTTAATTAGTGTGTTGGCGTCTAGTTCCCATTGTTGACTGTTTGCTTTGGTGACTTAATTGCTAACTGCTACAGGATCAATTTGTAGCGAATATATTTAAAGCGTGCCACAATTGCGTACAGTTTGGATTTCTTCAGCCAATTCTGGAAAGTTCCGTTCTTAATCCCGAGTGATATTTATATCAAAATACTTTTTGTAGAAGAGATTAACAAAGATGGAAGAATGACTAGAAATAGAGGAGATGGTATTAAACTACAATGATCTATTTACCAGTGAGTGATTATTCGGCAAGAAACGTTGTTTTGTACCGGGTAAGATTACTGATGCCTAAATCCTTCTCTCTCAGACTGTAGGGGTCGTTATGCCTTTAAAAAGTTGAAAAGTTCAGTTCTTAAATATTCAATTTAAAAAAAGGGACATCCTACAGAAAATGAATAATTCCTCTAACAAAATATAAACGTCTGTATCTAAAATAGTCAATCAACGTTAAAGCTAAGAAATGAGATTCTGAATTGAATAGGATTGTACTGAACAGACATGATGATTAATTTTGAAAAACTGTTTTGTGATTTTCGAATGTATGTCAAAAACAGTTATATTTATTTACATAAAATAAAGTTTAAGTAGGAATAATTTCGATTTAATTTTTAAGTTTAAAATTCATGAGAAAACGCTCGGTGGTCATGGCGTCTGTTTCTGTAAGACGCGACGTCACCATTTGTCAAACAGTGTCAATTATAGCTCTTAAAAACAGTAAAGTGATCGTCGATTATATCCCAACAAAGTGAACTTTATACATAAGTGACTCGCTCCGACTGGTGTTCGACATTACAGTGCGGACTGCTGTATTTTGTAGTTTTATTTTTATTAATGAACTATTAATCTCGCTCTAAATATAAGAATAAATACGATTTTAATATTATAAAAACTCCATTTCATCGGATAAATACATAATTTTAACGATTCTTGGTTACTGTCACTATGCCTCTTAATAAGTACTAAAACAACTTTACCGATATAGTAGATAACGTTGACAATTTAAACCTGCAAATATAATTCAAACCATAAAACATTCGACGTCAAAAGCATGTTTGTGTATAAAACTGTTCCAAAAAGAGTTTAAAAGTATTAAAAATCCATTTGAATCAAACATCCTGGAAGAACAAATATAATTTAAAAAATTAGAGCACGTCGAAATGAAATAAAAAAGCTGTCCATGTTTCGTGGAACTTTGTTTCATTTAATGCCAATATACAAAATGGACGCTTTTGTATACAGAGCGAGATTATTAATTGCATTTTATTAATGCTATGAAAGCTATTGCTATGGTGTGTAATAAATAGTACCTATCTATTTATTGATTAAATGGGATAATTCTAACCCCTTTGTCTTTTAGTTTACCAAATTATTATCTTTTTGCCTTAAACCAAAATTCAAAACCACAGTTTAGAAGTTTTTGGTTTTTTGTGCTTTTCATATTGCCGGTGCTGCTGGTAAATGGCTAAATGATGACTATTTAACACAAAGGGAGAATGGTGAAGGGACTATTGGGCTTAGATGATGATGAAGAATTGCTTTACATTGGTTTCTGTGAGGCCGTGGTGTTATTGTGGTATAAATGGCAAATTAATTCGAAAACTATGGGTTTTCTAAGATTAAGATCGTTAGAAGATCAGTTAATGGCTCTGTCCTATTGTCTTGCCAGTCACAGTACACAAGTACGAGACTTCAACCTTTAAGCACTGTAGTATAAAACTCGTTTTTCATCTGAAAATCCTTTCATCTGTATCCCACATCCCACATCAAGGGCATGGCTTCTTTACAGTAATTTATTTTTCTCTTTAACTCCATCTGAAAACTATTGCTAACTATTTCAGAGGAAGTGCGACGTCAGGAAGCTGCTGGTACGAAATTATTTAATTGATTTACATATATTTCTGACATGACGGTTCAATGAAAAGCGGTGTTAGCCGTTATTGTTTAATATAATAAATTTAAATCAACACGTTTTATTAAACATTAATTACTAATAGTATAATCCATCCGATTTTCGGGTAAAATTGCGAGATAGGTTAGTTAAAATCTTCCCAAATAAACACAAATATTTTTAATCATAAATTGAAGTCTGGGCAATCGCTGATTGATTCACTAGCAATCAATTTTCGTTGCATTACGTTAACAAGTTAAAATGGATTTGAATTGGAACTTTTTCATTCTTCTTTCATTCAACGAAACGATATTTTTTGCGTCACATTTCAGAAATTCAGTATTTTAATATGCGCAAACATGAACAAATGTTACTGGTGCGCTCACCGTGAATTTGTGTGTTATACTATGAAGAGAGATTCATTTCAGCATATTCATCTGTTTTTACCGGGAGATTAGGTGCTAAGCGAAGTTTCAAAGCGCTTCGAAGCGCTGTATCTCAGATTTGCAGGGTCGCTTTATGTTCACGCTCGAGAGATTTTATTCTGCAACCAGAATGTGGATGTTATAATGGGCTAAAAAATAATACTTCACGGTCTCCGTGATGTGCCGTTTTAATCTGGATTTTTCCTTATAATCTCGCTTCAAACCTTATAATTTCAATCCATTATGTTCTATCTTTTATCCAAGGTGTGTGTGGGAGAAAAAATGGTCTGATTAGTATTAGTAAATCTATGTAAGCAGCATTTATTTAGCTATCTACACAAATGAATAAAACGAATTTGATGTCATTTTTCAATGAAGTTCAGGTGACGTTTATTTCATTCAATCAATCTTTTATGTAAGACATAAAACTGGGAGATCGAATTTTGTTTATTCGAAAGACAGTCCCAAATTCCGTTTATCTACATTTTTATACTTTTTGTTCATTATATTCATCACGACGATGACTTGAAGTCTTAAATACTTAAAATTTGAAGACTTTAAATAATTAACATTGGCAGAAATAGCTGATTAGCTGGTTGGCATTTCATCAAAAAAAGAAGAAAAAGGCATAAAACTGTGGCTTAATGGCGAATTGTGGATAAAGAATACCAACTCTTGTATATACTTTTTTATAATATTGTATGAATCTATTGAAATAAATAATGATTTCGAAAGTATTGTAAACGAAACCAAATAATTGTGTGATTTCTCTCTAAATAAAATAAAAAATACATAAGCAGTACATATGACAGCGTCAACATCACCACATTTTTTTATTTCTCTACACATCTTAATACAATTGTAATTCTCAACTCGCTACTCCTGGACTTTGAAACTTTTTCTTTGCACTCAGGGTTTGTTAGAAGAGACCTTAGTTTTGGATTAAACTCGCCTTTGAACATGATATTTCCTTGCACTTTACATATCTATTCACGTGTTCATGTGTTTTTTCTTATTTTTTTAACTCTTTTATCATATCTCTCACTAACTAAAACTATACATCCCGAGCGCCCGTTTTTCATCATCCACAAACTCACGGTCGTCAAACAAACACGATTACCATATAAAAAGGTTTTTAAACATAATTAAATTCTGATTCCTGAACACATGTAGTTAACCTAAACAAATCTAGTCTCGTCGCTTCAGTGGAGCCATCTGCCGTCCGCGGCGTGGGTGTGATTAAGCTATTGAAGATCCCACGCAACGTATTATGCAAATCATGACATGTGTATACGCCCTTAGCGTCCGAACATCCAGACTGTTGCCGACGTTATTTTCTGTATGTAATGAAGGCTTAGTTGGTGTTTCTTTACTTTATTTTTAATATAATGGACTGAGCACTGATGATATTGAGAAGAATTTAGCTGAATCTAATGGTCGGTGTGTATCATCGTCGTGTGTGTTATCGCTAGAGTAAGGTTAACTTTGAAACTTTTTTTTATAATTATATGTTCTATTCATTTTATTGACAACTATTATGAAAAGACATTACTAGATTTCTGGTTGTCTGTCCATAAAACAAGGAAAAGTTTAAAGAACTATACCCGTCTACGCTAAAGCTTTTGATAACATTTATAGCCATCACGTCACCTACGAATCTATTGACACCTCATTCAGTAAAATCGGTTGGGTTATTAAGTACAATGCTGGCAAATACAAACAGATATATACTGCCAAAACTGTTATTCCTCGTTTCGTGGTCCAGAAGACATATATGTCTACTGTCTATGTCATGTGGAAGCCAAATACTTACAGCTATAGATTTATAAATCTATAGCTGTAAGTATTTGGCTTCCATAAATAAATCAAGACTTTCTTCATCAGAGTTCTTGTTAGTAAAAAAACATGTCATAATAAGTATATATGTAATAAGTATTCTCTTTAACAAAAGAATAATCTGTGTCATCGTTATTCCATTCAGCCATGTCGCCACATGTTTCGTGTATTATAAAGGCAAAAGGTTTCATCCGGATTGACGTCAGTTGTAGCAGCTTTTATAACGTCTGTGAAATCATTAGGTATAACAGTGTCTTAGGTGGATAAAAAGACGGGTAAAAAGTAAAAAAATATATATTGAAACTGTTCCTACTCAACCCCTTTATTGGCCAAGTATATTTCGGGAATTTTTAAAACTTACAGTTAACAATCAATCACTGGCGAGTGATTCCTATGAATCTTATGGTGGTCAGATGCGTCGCTTCCTGAAAGTTATACCACCGGGTCGTAACCAGTACCACCAGAACCAGTTTCATCGGCATAGCTCGGGAAGGAGATGACCTTGAAGGGCCCAGTCGTAACCCATGTTCCACAGGAGGGGTCCGAAAGCAGAGCCCTGCAGCACACTGATGAAGCCTTAGAGTAGTCTTGCAAAGAATTGAATTGCAAACTTTTAAATATAGTAAAATGAACTGCAACTCAAATCTTCGTAGCACATACGACTTAAATACTTATATATATTTTTCCAGATAGTAATCATCAACAACCCATGTTGTGTGACTGCTGGGCCCGGGGTCTCCTCTCAGAAGAGGGTTAAAGCGATAGTAAAGCCAATACGTTCAGCACGAACGGGCTCAACCCAGTACTAACTTCGCACAGAAGATTAACCTTTTTTGTTACAGTTACTATGCTGCATTGTTTACATTTGCTATGAGTGTGGTGATTATGAATCTTGAATTCTGCTCATGCTTTCTATCAGGCCAGAGTCATTTTGGCAGACTCATATAAATAAAAACTATAAACAACGCCTGTTTTATTTTTTTCACAAAGCACCATCTAGTCCCAAGCTAAACAGGGCTTGTGTTAAGGGTACTAGACAACTGATATGAATACATAAATACCTTTTCTTGTAAGTACATACTTATTACACATAGAAAACATCTAAACTCCGAAACAAACATTTGCAGATCACACAAATATTTGGTCCGACCAGGGAATCGAACCCAAGACCTCAAGCACAGCAGTCGCATACGCTACCACTGCGCCACCGAGAAGTCAATAGTAATAACGCCTACATTCTACATATTATTCTAGTGATGATATTAATATAAATACGTGCCTTAATCCAACATTAATAGAGCCTGAATCTTCTGTAACTAAATACGATCAAGTTTAGTTAAAGGGTTGCTAAGTATTCAAAGGCTTGCATTTGTCCGGCTTCCGGTTGGCTGCCGGAAACTAACTATGCGGGCTTTTAACTCCGTACTAATAGTAGCTCCTGCAGATTCCTATTGAATTTTCAGTAGAATAATATTCATGATACGTATTAGAATTTTTGTGCTATTATATTATTTCTAATATTCATTAGTTTTGGTAGTAGTCAATTAACGATTTTGTAATAACTTATCCATACTATATAATATTATAAATTCGAAAGTAAGTCTTTTTCTATGGTATATAGGGCAAACGAGTAGACGTATCGCCTGATGGTAAGCGATTACCGCCGCCCATGGAGAGCCGTACACCAGAGGTGTCACAAGTGCGTTGCTGGCCTTTGAGGAATGGGGAGGGGGATAGGGGAGGAGGATTGGGGTATGGGCCTCCGGTGTCCTCACTCACTCGATGAAACACAGCGTAAGCACTGTTTCACACCGGTTTTTTGTAAGGCCGTGGTATCACTCTGGTCGAACCGGCCCATTCATGCCGAAGCGTGGCTCGCCCATGGCAAATCTGTCTGTTTTACTTCAACGGCTAAACCACTGAGGCTTTTCCATGAATTTCGGTATAGAGATGAATTGGACATAGACTACTTTTGGTCGCGATAACCGACAAGGCGGCCAGAACTGCGGGCAAAAGCTATTTGTTGATAATTTATTTATTTATTAGGAAGAACGTTTGTTCAGCAATTATGATACCCTGTGCAATGGCAGAAAAGGTGCCTATCTCAGCATTTCGCTGCAGTCAGAGTGACTGCAGTGTAGGTATTATAGGTATTATAGGCCATAATAAATATTTTGTGGAGGAACGGGTGACATGTCCCTCCAACACAAAGGGAGGATCCTCCAACCAGGCGAGGTGATCATGCCTGGCGGGCCACTGCCCAACGGTTGATGTTGGGAAGTTGTATATATGTTAATCGGCGCGAGAACTTCTATTGCGCGATTTAGGATTGGTAGTTTCTTAGTTTTCTTCGTTGCTCCGTAGTTCGATGTTTCTTCGGTAGATGGCGCTGTTATATATTTTATGTTGTTGCGCGGTATGTGGAAGTCGCCACATCACACCCCTCCTAGACCGGAGGTTGATATCTGGATGAGTCTGCTGTTGCGGAACTTGCCAGTTGCCAGGATTGAGTAGTTCCAGTGAGTCGGAACTGAGTGCCGCAAGTTCCAGTGAGTCGGAACTGAATGCCGCTAGTCCCAGTGAGTCGGGGCTGAAGTCCGCTGATCCCAGTGAGTCGGGATCGCATGCGGTGCGCGGTGCTGCGGTGAGGTCCCCAGTGAGTCGGGGCGATTGCTGCGTAGTGGCTGGCTGCTGCATAGACGGGAGAGAAATGCTCTGCTTACATGGACCGTAGTTGCAGTGTGCTGTGCCTAGACGCTGTTGAGGCCGTAGGGGTAAACCAGGCTAGAGCGGTCGCTTCCTGCATGTGGTATATCCCTGTTGAGGCCGAGGTTGCTGGCTGGCTGAGACTTGCTGTGGGAGTGAACATGATGGTGGCGCTCTTGCTGTTGATCTGCTCCTACGAAGGCTGCTTCCAATCACGTCGGGGTCACCACTGTGGAGGAACGGGTGTCATGTTCCTCCAACACAAAGGGAGGATCCTCCGACCAGGCGAGGTGATCATGCCTGGTGGGCCACTGCCCCACGGTTGATGTTGGGAAGTTGTATATATGTTAATCGGCGCGAGAACTTCTATTGCGCGATTTAGGATTGGTAGTTTCTTAGTTTTCTTCGTTGCTCCGTAGTTCGATGTTTCTTCGGTAGATGGCGCTGTTATATATTTTATGTTGTTGCGCGGTATGTGGAAGTCGCCACAATTTAATAAATAATAAATATTTCTGATATCTAACACACAACGCCATCTAGTCCCAAACTAAGCAAAGCTTGTATTATGGGTACTAGACAACTGATATAAATACATATATATAAATTTTTTTTGTAAATACATACATACATATCATACATAGAAAATGTGATTTCAGTTATTTTATTCTTTTCCACCCGGTCTTGAGCTCTCCTAAAATAGAAATAAATCAAACAAGGGAAACCAATTATGAGAAAATTAGTATTAGATATCGTCAAAAGTCTTAATCAGTCAAAAATATAAAGCAGCTGTCAAGATCATCACCAACAGCCACATATATAGGTCTCTCTTTAGAAAAAATATTATTAAATACTTCAGTAGATTTTAATAATAAATAATTTCATTGATTAATGCACTACCTGCATAATTTTTCACGCAATATTTTGATTATTTTAAGAAGAAAATACTAATATCGCTAACAATTGACAACACGGTTGGCCTAGTGGTTTCAGTGGTCGCCACGCCACTTCCTACTGCGCCAAGTGTTGTGGGTTCAAATCCTACATGGGACAACGCTTTGTGTGATCCATAAATTGTTGTTCTAAGTCTGGGTGTACTTTGTGTCCGTTTCATGTATGTTTGTAAAGATCCCCGCGACACAGGAATGTATATTCGTAATGCGGGAGTTGTCTTTTAAAAAAAAAAAATTAAAAAAAAAAAATAAAAAAAAAAAAACAGGACAAGCAAATATTGAAAACCTAAATACAGTACATTTTTGCTATATACAAAAAGAAAATTATACGTAAGAAAAACGAAACGTTTCGTGACAAAACACGGCGAGAGACACCACCAGGGATTTACTTTGTATGTCTCACGAAGTTTCGATTTTGTCAAGCTTTTATTTACAAAGACTTCGAAGAAATTCTAATTTCTGTTTTATGTTTTTGTATTACTTTAGTCTGAACAAGGAATTGTGTGGATAAGGACTTTCCATAACTCGTGTTTCGCTAAGGAGGAAAAAACAGTGAAGACAAGATTATCCCAACTTTTTTTCCTGTGGCTTTAAAAGAAAATGCTTTTTATAAAAAAAAGTTCTATTTAATATGCTTTAACACTCATAAGAATATTACATTTGGATGAATAAGAACGTTTAAGTTTGAGGTCTTGAGTTGAGGATCCTAAGGAGACAATATTTATTTACAGAAGAATGAGTACACATTAATGAAATAATTTTAATCAGAGTAAAACGCATGGAATGAGGGAAAAATATAGTAAACCTTAAAATTACTATGAACGGATATTGAATACGATAAAAAATGGCAGTATTGCTATAATCTTATTCTTGATTGTGGCGACTTCCACATACAGCGTCAACATAAATATATGACAACGCCATCCACCGAAGATATACTGGACTACGGAGTAACGTAGTGCACGAAGAAGCTACCAATCCTGCATCGCGCAATAGAAGTTCTCACGACGATTGACATATATACAACTTGCCAACATCAACCGTTGGGCAGTGGCCCGCCAGGCATGATCACCTCGCCTGGTCGGAGGATCCTCCCTTTGTGTTGGAGGAATATGTGATCCGTTCCTCCACATTGATTACTGTTAATAATTATTTTTGAGTATTCAAATACTTTAAATCTAATCAGTATTGAGTAGTCACTGACGACATCTAAGGTCGTGCTCAGTAATCCTTAGAAGGGCACGTTATGATCTGTCTGAATTATTGTCGATAACGTTGACCTTTAATAAATATTTGTAGATTAATCCGAAAATTTCAAAGGATCGACTGGATCGTAGCAACAAGTAAATTGGAAGAGCCTCTTTGAAGTGAATTATATTATTTCTTATCGTTTGATGTCTGTACTCGCATTATTTAGTTGTATAGGTATTATACATAACTTTGTATATCTAAATGCGTGGGAGAGTCATGTTAAGTATAAGTGGGCAGGCTCAACCGGAGTGACACAACATTGACATTATTATTATAATAATAATAAATCTCTATATTTACTCTCAAAAAACTTCTTGAGGTAAATTACGAAATGCCACATACTCAAGCAACAACGCGAGAGTCTGGAAGCTGAAATAGATTTAATAAACTTGTAGTTACAGGTCACCAGAGCTCCCGCAGCAAAAAATATTTACATAACTGCTTATCATCAATTTACAATAATATATTTAAAGGAGTAACAAAAATAATAAAGTCAATATAAAAAAAAGAAAAATAAAAACAAAGGAAAAGCACGTGTTCTTAAACGAAAATCGGAAACTAGAGCCTTCTTGTATATGTTGTAGTGTGTTTGAGTGTGAATATTTTTGTTTGTTTTGTGAGAGCTCATGAGGATTCAGTGTATTGTATGTATTATCAGTGGCCTTTAACAGTCCATTGCTAGCCTTAGGCCTCTCCCAAGAAAGGGGGTTTTGGCCTATTTATATTACGCTGGGCAGACGGGTTGGTACAGGGTTTGTTTTAAGTTTTTCTTCTCTTTGCAATGTTGTCCCAAATTGCTCCCTTAGCCGGTTTTTACAAAACCCATGGGATATATAAGAATAGTGACACTTTGTGGTTTGAATTTGTTACCACACGGATGAGTGATACCTTGGCTTCATAGCAAACCAGCAAAGTAACTATTCATCGAGCGAATGGGGCATACAATGCTAGTTGGCTTTGCTCTATGGCTCAAGACGTAGGAAACCTCACGTTAAAGACCAATGTGGTACTCAAAATCTTTTGCTTATATTGCCCTGAATCCAATTGTTTAGTGAGGTGTTTTAACAATAAAGTGTAAGAGTTTGTATATTAGTATCATAGGCTATTTGAACAACATCCAACATCAAGTGTCGTGTATCGAAATCTTATCCAAAAAAGTAAGATAAACAAAACTAACTTTCGCAGAAATAAATAGAAAACTTACTTCTGACGCGACGTGTGTTTTCGATCAATACAGGCTATTTATAGACATATGTATTATGGCTGTGTTTTTAGTAATTAGTTGTGGTTGGGCGTAGGCGTCATTCTCCAAAGTTTGTTATCAGTTTCAGTCTATTAATAGTTCGATGTTAGAAATATAAACAGACAAATTTGCCATTAGTCGTACTATTGTATATCGATGAATGGTGGCCTAATATATTGTTTTGGTTGAAACGAAGTTTATACTGAACTAAAATGAGAATGAGATATTCACATTTTTGTGACTCTAACATACTAAGAATTACCTCAAAAAACTTTAATGAACACAATATAAACCTATTTCCTTCTATTACCTTCCTTCTTTTAACTCCACCTCATGGCAAGTTATTCCAAAAGCGTTTGTAAACCTTAATAAATGAAGACGATATAACTCTTTTCAAGGAAAAACCGGGTAATAGGACGTTTTCGTAACCGTAAAAAAGAACGTTATGCTTCGCGATCCAAAAATTACAAAACATTTTAACCTATGCTTTATGACAACGAATATTAAACTTCTAATATATTTACGAAAGCAGCCCTCAACTTGTTTAAATTAAATCATGAACATTTAACTTTTCTGAGTGCCACTGTTATTTACTTTAGTTTACCACGAAAAGTTTAATGGACAGTGTTGAATAGAAAGTTTATGCATCGACATAAGACACTCGCATCTCAAAATTTCCTTAAGTTTCGAATCATTTTATTATTCCTAGGCCATGATATTACTAAACCACTATGTGTGAATTTCTATTAAAGATATTTAAAGCTTCGCTTCCGTTACTAACATGAGAGTAAGGGCTGCAGCACTGATCGGTGTTTTCTTTTTTTTTATGTATAAGCTGCCAACATGGCTCTGCAATGCCTGATGGAAAGCATGAGCAGAATCCAAGAGTGGTGGTCACCATCCTAAATACGAAAAAGAACAATGCAGCATGGTGACCCACACTATGGCGGCCTGGTGAGATGCTTTTTCACGCCCCGCTTAAAGGACCTGGGATCACAGTGGGAAGGAAAGTAATTGACCCCATTTTCCTAACCACGTATACAAAGAAATATCTTAATACCAATTCTCACTTTTATTTCAATGCTTACATATTATCCAATTTTATACCGAATTGTAACTCTGTATATCGATTATAATGAGATTAATATTTATTTATTTAATAAAATTTGGCATGGAAATATTTGATCCTTAAACGTAGGCTACTTTTTCCCACGAAAACCGACATACACGCGTGCGTAGCTACGGGTAAAAGCTAATCTTATTTATAAACTTCCCAGTTTACAACAGTTTTCTTGTCAAAAAAGATCGTGAGATTAAAATTATGGTCTATAAATTGTTGGGGTTCACTACGCATCTGCTGCTATGGGCATAAATGTACTTATATGTTTGTATATAATTGGACCATACACGTTTAACTCTCACAGAAAATAAGTATATCTAGTTTATAAAATATAATATACAAAAGAATATTGTTCAAATTCATGTAACATTTGTACTAATAAGGGTAGTCATTAAATAATGTATAATCTCGTTATAAAACTTTATTCTCTAAAACGCCATATGCGAGCGATAATGCTCCAAATGAAATCATTTCATACTTTCCAACTTTAAACTCATAAAGTTGAGCTTAATGTATTGAAATAAATGTTATCCGCTGTACAAATTTTAAAGCAGAAATATTTTAACCTATAAACTCGGGCTGGGTAGTAAAAAATAATGGATTGTAAAGAAACTTGGACGGTTCTAAACGTTTACTAGAGCTTGTTATAGACGATTTTGTGTAAATAAGTCGACGAAACGTATGTAGGTATGATTGTGGTTACCAGATATTAATAGAATTTTGCAGAAATATCGTAATTTCTACGTATTTGATAAATATTATTCAATCTTTGTCCAAAAATAGAGGAGTGCCAAATATTTCAAGTTGTTACTGGTTTATTTCCCTGAAGTGGCTTGTCTTTTATAATGATAAATCGGAAATCAGGATATTGCATTAACCTACTTTTGGTATTTCTGCATTCATACACGTATATTAGTTCTCTTTCTAGTAGTAAGTGATGATTAATGTCAAACTCGAGTTACAAGTGCTCCTTCCATCTGGAAATTTGGGGCTAGGACACTTTGCGGTTAGGAAATCTCAATAGCTTTGTCAAAAATTATAGGCATTACTTAAGAACGGATTTCTGTAAAGACATGGTATCACTTTAGTTAATCTCCCAGTTATAGCTCTACCACGGGTAATCATTTTAGAGTATATCACCAGAGCTCCATTTTGTTTCCTGCGGCTATTGCTGTACAACAACCGCGAGTATAGACGCGGGGCAAATATTCTTCTGCATGTCAATGACATGTATGCCTTGGCAACATACATTGCTATGCAGTTGTCAGCACAGTAGATGGGTGATATATTAGGACACCCAGCAGCCAGGCTGACGACGGGAGCTTGCCGCTGAGCTCGACTGGGTTCTCAGCCGCATTTCACAATGGAACGATGAGAACCTCGTCGAATTCAACGTTAAGAAAAGGAAAGTGTGCGCGTCTACCAAAAAGTCACCGTTTTCTTCCCCTCCCCACTTTTGAGGGTATTCAATTGCCGTTATGGGATAGGTTCGGCGTTCTGGGTATGGATATTTGCCGGTACCTCTACCCGCGGGATTACATCGAGAGCTTTATTAAGGCGGTCTAGCAGATACTTAGTATGACTCTGAGCACGGTGACACGGTTTATTGCTCTCGGGCATCTGTGTCTTCTTTATAAAACATAGTTTCACTTATGCGTGGAGTACTATTTTCATCTTTGAGATGGATCCGCTCAAAGGTTTCAATCAATTCTAAAACACAACAAGTGGTGGTTTCACTTTGGAAATTTAGATATGGCACATAAATGCTGTCATTTTTGGTTGATCTTCTGTGAAAGGGTAGTATCGATCAAGTGGATCCAGCCTGTTCAAGCTAAAAGCTGCTACTACGAACTTAGTGAAGGTTGCAGGAAGCCGTTGGATGAGGGGAGTACAGGACCGGTTGTTGTGGAGAATCTTGGGAAAGGGTATGTTGTATGCAGTGGATGACTTTTGGCTGAGCTGATGATTATATCCAATCATCTTCCAAGCTTTTATTATTCCCAAGATTTGGGGTCGACTATTAGTTCAACCGGTTTTACCTGAATATCAGTTTTTACACGGAGCGATTGGTATCGGACCTCCGCAACCCTGAGGGTGCACTGAATTCGAAGGTGAACTAGTTGTCAGTATATTTGAGGTCACTGACTTCCTAATAATGATTGCCATAGATGTTCAATAACAACTGGGACCGAAGGTTTAAAGTTCTCTCCGAGGCACGGGTGGGAAACACCGCCATATTCCATACTCCTGGCTGCCATTAACAATACCTTGTAAAAAAAATCCAATAGCAGTCCGACCCGGGAATCGAACCCGAGACCTCTTGATCTGCAGTCACTTACGCTAACCACTAGACCAACGAAGCAGATGCTTATATCCAATGGAACAGTGAAATGGACACTTACGTTACTCAGAAAAAATACTGTACTAACCTTTCTAGCAAGGCTTATAGTCCAAATTCATCATCATCATCATCATCATCATCAGCCTATCGCAGTCCACTGCTGGCCATAGGCCTCTCTAATTTCACGCCACTTAGTTCGATTTATGGCTTCTAGCATCCAGCTCCTGCCAGCCTTCTTGCGCAAATCTTCGCTCCACCTGGCCTGAGGACATCCTACGCTACGTTTGCCGAGACGCGGTCTCCACTCAAGAACTCGTTTACCGCATCGATTATCGGTTTTTCGGCAAATGTAGCCAGCCCACTGCCAATTCAGCTTGCTAATCCTGTGGGCTACGTCAATGACCCTGGTTTTTTGTCGGATCACCTTGTTTCTGATGCGATTCCTTAGAGAAACGCCGAGCATAGTCCTCTCCATAGAACGCTGAGCGACTTTGAACTTATGGACCAGTCGAACCGTAGGTGTCATTACGGGTAGGTCGCACGCATTGAAGACTTTCGTCTTTAGGCACTGTGGGATCAACGATGAGAAGACCCGAAGTTTCCCAAACGCTGCCCAAACTAGCCGTACTCTTCTGTTCATCTCTTCCTCAAAGTTGTTTCTATCTAACTGCAAAGATTGCCCTAGGTATATATATTTTTGAACAACTTTAAGAACGGTACCGTGTACCGCAACCGGTTCCGGTAGTACATGTTCATTGAACAAGACCGCACGGAAGAGTCAGCCAGGTCGTTCAGCATCTGTTGTAGGCCCTGCAGCGTTTCTGCCATGATGACGATGTCATCTGCAAATCGCAAGTGAGAGATGTATTCGCCATTGATGTTGATACCGCGCCGTTTTCCAGTACAGCGTCTTAAACAAGTCCTGCATTGCATTAATGAACAATTTCGGGGATATAACTTCCCCTTGTCTCACTCCTCGATGCAATGGTATGGGTCTTATATGCTGATCCTGTACTTAGACGGACATAGTGGCGGCTTTATAAAGACATCTCAACACTTGGATGTATTGCCAATCTACTTGGCAACGCTGTAGGGACTCCTGAACAGACCAGATCTCGATCGAGTCAAAGGTCTTTTCATAGTCCACAAATGCTAGACACAGGGCTGATTATACTCTTCGGTATTCTGTATTATCTGCCGCATCATGTGGATGTGGTCTATGGTGCCATACCATCTCCGAAACCCAGCCTGCACCGGTGTTTGGTAATCATCGAGTCTTCGCGCAAAACGGTTCGTGATGACTCTTGAAAACAGCTTATAGACGTGGCTCAGGAGGGAAATGGGCCGATAGTTCTTCAACCTTACCCTTTTTAAAGAACAGGACGGCGTTGCAAAGCTTTTGGAGCGCCTTTAGTACGGGTTTACCTCCAGCCTTTAACAGCTCTGTAGTAACGCCATCCTCTCCAGGGGCTTTTCCATTTTTTAGCTGTCTAAGAGCCATCTCGATTTCGTCAATGCTGACTTCTGGCAGATCTTCGGTGTAGTGGCGTGTTATCCAAATTATTTAAAACGAATATACTTATACTCGTGACTTACTACGAACATAGAATTGACTGTAGCGATAAAATAAACAAGCCACGTCTTTTTTTCCTATTGAACTTGACATTGTTGTGTGTTGTCGAGAAAGAGTAATCTTCAATAACTTTGCATTCTCTTTAGTAAAAAAGATTCTCCTACATAGGTATAAACATAATTGGTATACTTGTAATGAAAGAAGTAATAAGTATTACAAATAATATAAGTTCTTGTGAATATATGTTCAATTCTCTAGTGGCGCCCAACGTGGGACTTACGTGTTAGAGGAATAAAACGTTTCAATTAAAATGGAATTGATTGGACTAATTCTCTGGGGACGATGTTAGATACAAGAGCAGCAATGGTAGCTAAGAGGCTGTGGATACAGAAAAACATATAAGTATTAAAAACCGATGTAAGTATTATCTCTTTTATCGATCTTTTGTGATGGTTACAAAAGTATCAGGATGGCAGAGTATATATCCTAGCTAGATTAATTTATCACCCTCGAAACCCCCTGCATACTAAATTTCATGAAATTCTTTATTCGATCTTTCTTAACATATTGAGCCCTCTCCGTGCCTTGGAAAGCACGCTAACGGCTGCGGTTGCCATGCGAACAACTTTGGCAATCGATACCGGCAGTCGGAGTTTCATAAAGCCTAAAAGTATTTCTTCAAAATATCGACATTGCCTAGCACTTAGGTCGTGGAGGTCTGATAGCGATCGTAAAAAATCGTAATTCAGCCGTGTCGTAGTAGACTCAAAGCCGACCTTATTCTAGGTAAAAAGCTCATAGAAAGAATACAGGTATACGAATTGCTACCTACATTGTGGAACATAGAAGTAGATAGCATACATTCATGTAAATACATAGGATGTAAGCTTCTCTCATTGTCAAGATAGTGTTAGCTTGTTTATGGAAACACTAGTACAGATCTGTCAACCTTGACGTGTTAGGGAACTTTGATATAAATCACACTTGATTCGATCGTCATTCAGTCCGTTCATTCGTTTGCCTTCACTCTTTACTTTTCGGCTCGCAACGGTTTGCTCGACCTATTTGCTTCTGGGACGTGACTCTAAATGACGAAGAAACAAACGAAGAGTGTACAGGAGTATATTTTGGTGTTTGAGATTTAACAAGAAGATATGTAAGTATCAGTGTTATATTGTAACTTTTACTATAATTAGATTGGAAAACTGCAGTGAAATATAATTGAGTTTAAAATCTAAGCGTGTTTGATTTTTCTAAAAAGAAATCCTATCTTTTGGGCCACTGACAATAATAAATAGAAGTATAGAACGCGCTCCAGCGCTGCAACGGTCACATCATTGGAGCGCATTCTCTCTTTCGTTTAGGTCCTATACGTTCTCCATTCTACGTCGCATTAGCATCGACGATCTTTTGCCAAACGTGGTTTTCCTATTCTTGTTGTAACCTCAAAATTTTCATTGACTGATACCTCTACCATTCCTACCTCCATAATCTAATCTTATTGAAATAGCCTCATAGCTATCTATCAGAGTCGGTAATCTGAACGTTATCGTATTAGACTAGTCTAATTCTGTAACGTGTGAAATTTGAGTTTTAGTTATGCATAATTTTATATTTATATTCAATTTTTCTTCCTATTGGATGATATGCCAGACAAGACAAAATATCAGAGATATGACTAAGTCAGAGTATAAGACACTTTAAAATAGGCATAAAAAATTGGATCACGACACGCGCCTTTAAAAACTGCCGTTTCGAATGTCGTCAAGGTACGGTTAGTATTTTAAATAAGATGCATATCTACTTGTTTATTGCCTTTATAAAACTGTAGAGTAGCTAAATGAGTCATTCTCAGTAAAAAATGTGTCCAACCTACGGGTATATTTAAGTTTATAGCTGCAAGATTCTTTTAATATTACGGAGGTGCCCTTTTTCTTCCTACCAATTTTCGAAGGCAATAAATTACGTTTTTCCGTTATCTTCTACTACTAGTTAGTTCACTTTTTCCTCTTTTTCTAGTCATATTTTCTGTAACGCAGTCCTTCTTATTCTTTGAGTATCCGTAAAACTTCAATGTATTAAATTTTCTTCTGTGCATTTTACTTCTCAAAATTATTTTGATCAGTAGCAAACAGCCCAGATATTCAGAAGTATTTTGGTAGAAGATTTAATTATTTCCATTCTATGGTAGATAGGAGGTTTCTCTTTGTAAAAGGCCTGTGTTCAGCATTGGACTCTTGAAAGATGTTGGTGATTCTATGGTAGCTATTTCTAAAGCAATTCGAATATTACATAACAGTAGTAGAACTAGAAGATCAAAACAATAATAGGTTTTAGTTATAAAACCAGGATGTTCGTTGGCGCCCCAACAGAGACTAAGAGCTAACTTTGTCATTTTCTATATATAGATCTATATAGATTTACAATACTTATGTTGTTTAGTCGTACAATTATTAGACTCACTACAAAAAGTTTTTATAAGTTCGGCTAATCCCAGAATCTACATACACTGCTCACTTTTTTACAATGTTGGAAACATTTAATCTTAACAACGTAATTTTTTTAGCTAAGAACCAATGAAAAGGCCATTATAATTATTAGTATAATAATAAAATTTTTATCTCACTTAGAGTTTTTTGTTCAACCCTATCTGAGGTCGCAATCTCATTTCG
Organism: Hyphantria cunea; assembly: GCA_003709505.1. Classification (NCBI taxonomy): domain Eukaryota; kingdom Metazoa; phylum Arthropoda; class Insecta; order Lepidoptera; family Erebidae; genus Hyphantria; species Hyphantria cunea. The sequence goes on from PKRV01002720.1 coordinate 637,480, forward strand.
ATTTCAACGTCAATCACTACTCTCCGATCTGACACGTTATTTTCTCTGAGAAAAAAGTACACAATCCTAACCGCACCAATAAGCAATAAAACCTCGAGTGGGCTGAGGGCTGACGGGTACAAACGGGAAAAACAGAAAGGGATACACCTTTTGTTTCATGTCTTGATTCAGAGATTCGAATGAAGAAAGTATTAAAAAAAAAGTTCAAATAAAAGAACTAGATTAATTGTGCTGTGTTAGTTTTAGTTTAGTTATTTTATTTTAGTATAATGGTATTTTTCGTGTAACTGGTATATACCTATATGCATATATAATACATTATAGATATGATTAGTAATATTTTAGACACATTTGTTGACCGAGGCTTTTTTATGCTGTGAGGCAATTACTTAGTGCCAGACTCGACCCAAGAGCTTCACTTGTCAATTTTTTTTTGGAATAATAGCAAACAAACAGACGTATCCCCTGATGATAGGCGATTACCACCGCTCATGGACCTCCGGAACACCAGAGGCGTTACAAGTGCGTTGTCAGCCTTGAGGAAGGGGCAGGGGGATTAGGTGAAGGGTTGGAATATGGGCCTCCGGTGTCTTCACTCACTCGGTGAAACACAATGCAGGCGCTGTTTCACACCGGTTTTCTGCGAGGCCGTGGTATAATTCCGGTCGAGCCGGCCCATGCATGCCGAAGCGTGGCTTTCCCATGGATAAAAACAAGATACATGCTAATTGAGTCAACTGCAAGAGAATACTGTCTGTATTTCATAAATTTTTTATCTGCTAAGTGTCATAGGAGCTGGTATACGATATTATACTTCATCGTCTTCGTAAATAATGACTGATATTTGCAATAATCGGACTTCTGGCATACCGGATGCTTTGCAGTACGTTTCCCTTATCATTCAAAATTAAATTGGATGCAATGAATTTGACTACACGTCAGCTTTCGTAATGTAAAATATATAATTATTTTATGCCTATTCTTATTTTCCAATAATATTTATGGATGGAATGGTTCTGTATTGACTAGTCCAATATCAAAGTAAGTCATCCTACACAAATTCTAAAGAGATATTGATTTAAGAAAAAAAAGCGTTCCTTTGTGCCTAACTTTATAAAGAACTTAATTTTTATATGAATAAACAAAAATACAATCTCAAATCTATAAGTAAGTTTTACCAACAAATAATTAATCTAATTTATTTTTCAAAGCGGATAAAAAAGTTTCGCGATATTGCTAAACAGGTACGAAGATCGTTTCGTGTGGGTGTTATAACTCTGTTACGGAAATCACTTACCGCGAGGAAGCCGTTATTTTGAATGTTTATATTTAGTATTTCATTTCGTGGGCATTTTCATTTTAACAGACCTCTGAAGATATTCACACTCGGTTCTATTTATTTTTTATCAGCTATGTTATCGTAATTCCGAAACAATTTATACATGAATTTTAGTTTGAAATACTACTTCTAAATCCGGTGCTGCATCTCGGTATTACAATATACTCTTAACTTGCAGTGAGTTCATGTCATACGGTGATTTTGTTACTGGTGCGGTCTATACTATTTCACAGAAACGCGCAATGAGGGTAATATATTGCATGTTGTTCGTGAATCTTAAAAAGTTCATTAATATTATATAATAGTCTCAAGTTACCATCACTTTATAGTATGGAGAATATAATGTACGTTATTAAAAATAGATAATTTAAGTATAAATAAAAATTTTAGTTTTTAGTTTTAGTGTATCATAATATAAATACGAAAATTAAAATATTCAGATCAACAAAAACAAATATTAATGAGTTGACTGCGTATCTGAAGAAATATCTATGAGGAATTCTATGAAGTAAAATAGGTACGGCACATCATATTAATCAGTTTCCGTAACTAATTAAAAAGGTGCTGGTACTTAATGATTCTTCTCAGGTTATTAAACTTTCTTTAATTTAACATCAACATTCTTCGCAGGTCGTTACATTTTCTTTAATTTAACATCAACATTCTTCGCAGGTCATTACACTTTCTTTAATTTAACATCAACAATGTTATTGTTGTCTAATGCTTAATGGCGTCACGGGTTATACACGTGACACCAGAAGTTAAACGATTTTCTCCATTCATTCACCCTGATTCTAAAAATAACTTATTAATTGTCGTTCGTCGCAACTTGATCCGCATTCAAAGTCAATGGTCTGCTCCTAAAGTTTGTAACGTGAATATAAATAACTTTAAACCTTCTTTTTAGAAGTTAACTTATCTAGAATTTTCCGTGAAAGAGAAGAGGAAGATATATTATCAACGGAAAAAACGGTTCACTTACAGTAAAACAAAAAAATTCGCAAGTTCGAGTTGGACTCGCGCAGGAAGAGTTCCGATTGCCATTATCAATATTGAACAAATATGAGCAAATAAATCACGTTTTGTAGTATAGGAGCACCCTTAAATATATTTTATTCTGTTATATAGTAATTATTATTTATAATTTAGCTATAGCAGGAACAGATTATACTTCGATTATTATAGTAATTATTATTTATAATTTAGCTATAGCAGGAACAGATTATACTTCGATTATTAATACATCGTCTTTGAAAATTTGGACTGTCTAACCATCACGCTTATGAAATAAAGCCTGGTGACAGACGGACGGACAGACGGGCAGCAATGTCTTATTAATAGGATCCCGTTATACCCTTTGGTTAACCTTAAAAAGAATTCCTCTTTTTAAGACAGCTCCTGCATCCTGAGCCGTGGCCTCGTTTTTGATGCGATCCCTTAGAGAAACGCCGAGCATAGCCCTCTCCATAGCACGCTGAGCGACTTTAAACTTATGGACCAGTCATACCGTAAGTGTCCACATTTCGGCTCCGTATGTCATTACGAGTAGGAAGCACGCATTGAAGACTTTCGTCTTTAGGCACTGTGGGATCGACGATGAGAGGACCCGACGAAGCTTCTCAAATGCTGCCCAACCCAGCTGGATTCTTCTGTTCACCTCGTCCTCAAAGTTGTTTCTAGCTAACTGTAAGTCTGCCCGAGGTATACATATTCTTAAACAATTTCGAGGACGGCACCGTGAACTGCAACCGGTTCCGTTGTATATGTTCATTGAACATGACCTTGGTCTTGTCCAAGTTCATCCGTAGGCCGATGCGCCCAGAAGAGTTAGCCAGATCGTTTAGCATCTGTTGTAAGTAGGTCCTGCAGAGTTTCTGCCATGATGACGATGTTATCTGCAAATCGCAACTGAGAGATGTATTCACCATTGATGTTGAAACCGCGCCTTTTCCAGTGCAGCGTCTTAAACAAGTCCTCCGTTGCATTAGTGAACAATTTTGGGGATATAACGTCCCCTTGCCTCATTCCTCGATGCAATGGTATGTGTCTTGTATACTGATCCTGTACTTGGATGGACGTAATGGCGGCATTGTAGAGATATCTTCAAACATATTGGATGTATCGCCAATCCATTTGGCAACGCTGCAGGAACTCTAGAACAGGCCAGATCTCGATCGAGTCAAAGGCCTTCTCATAGTCCACAAATGCTAGGCATAGGGGTCGATTATACTCTTCGGTCTTCTGTATTATCTGCACTGTGTAGATGTGGTCTATGGTGCCATATCCGCTCCGAAACCCGGCCTGCTCCGGTGGTTGGTATTCGTCGAATCTTCGCGCAAGACGGTTCGTGATGATTCTTGAAAACAGCTTATAGACGTGGCTTAGGAGGGAATTATGCCGATAGCTTTTCAACATGATTTTATTACCCTTTTTAAAGGACAGGACAACCACATTCCTACTCGCTACTAGCTTTTGGAGCGCCCTGACTACGGGTTTACTTCCAGCCTTTAACAGCTCTGTAGTAACGCCTTCCTCTCCAGGGGCTTTTCCATTTTTCAGCTGTCCAAGAGCCATCTAGATTTCGTCAATGCTGGCTTCTGGCAGATCTTCGGTGTAATGGCGTGTTAATGTGGCTCTAGGGTTCACATTTTCGGGATCAGGTCCATATTTACGCATAGTCTTAGATAAATAACTAAAATCTACCCGCTATCCTACAAAGGTTCAGTTATGTTTACAAAACCTATGCATATCTGTAAACAATATCTATTCGGTGTCCAACTAAAATCAAGTTTTGGCTTAGTTAAAAATAAATCTTTCGAATGATCTTCCTAGGTTTTTCGGTATCTTAATACTCATAACAATACCTCTTTCATTTTCATGATTTTATAGTTATTAATTTTTATGTCTGGCAATACACAATTGTATCTATCTATTTGATAAACATACGCCTTTTTCTGCTCTACAATATTTTATCATCGTTGTCTGATTTTAGTTGTAAGTATAAAAATATTTTGCATTCACCAATATTGAATACATATCATATTGTATGATATTTTCATAACACAGGGCTGAATATCGCAAGTGTCTTGAGATGCGAGCTATGTTCTCATAAAAAATGTCATATATTTTATGAGAATCTTCACGCGGAGGGGAATTCGATACTAAAGTTTTGTATCGATACATAAACCTGTTTTTATTTGTGAAAGTTATAATACTTTTTGGGTTAAATTTGCTTGCCTTTTGTGTTGCTTCTTTTCATATTTCTTTAGTTCGAAGTATAGCAGAAAGTGGGTGCAGAACTCCGACAGCCTCGCTGACGCAATGGTAGCATATGCTACAGCGACTGCAGTATCTGTGGATTGATCCAAATGTAATCTACAGATATTTGTTTTGAATTTTGGTATTTTTAGGTATGGTAGTTATTTAAAAAAAGAAAAATTGATAAGTATTATTTCAGTCAATCTAGCTATCATAGTATAAGCTATGATTAGTTTGCGGTGTTTGTCAGATTTTCGAAATATCTAAAAATAATTTTAAAAATGACGGCTAATATAGCTAAGCCTAAAACATTTAAGAGACTTTAAATATGCCTTTTTTATTTATTTAAATAAACAAAATTTTGGTGTTACTAAAATGACAGCTGTGAGGCGCTTATAGCTTAGTTGGACTCGGTGATTAGAAACAATCACCGAGGGTAAGCAATGACGGCGCGGTCAGTACCTGGATGGATGACCGCATGTTACCATGAGCATCTCCGTGATTCGGAGGTCACGTTAAGTAGTTGTTCCGGGTTGTTATCATAGGATAACAACCGGGACAGTCGTGAAGCTTAGTTGGAGGCCTTTGGGCGGCTTAAAAACATCCAACGGCAAGATTATGTAGCGACAACGTAGTCTCCCCAACCCGCACTTGGGCAGCGTAGGGACGCATGGCCTTAACCCTCTCCTGAGAGGAGACCCGAGCCCAGTAATAGGACATTATGGGTTGTTGATTGATTGATTTTTGATTGTAAATATGGCAACGAACTTGCGACTCTTTAGTTGCAGGTACCCATTGGCGACAGTAGACACTTACCATTTTTTTTCGTCTGGAAACCCCTTCGGGTGTTCAGCCCACCGGGGTTTGCGGCGGGGCGGTGTGTCGGAATCGAACCAACTAAAACCACACGGTGTGCCACTCTGCGCCTGAGACGGGAGTGATCCGGGAAAGTAGACACTTACCATCAGGTAACCCATATGCTTGTTTGCTTCCTATGCCGTGAAAATAAACGGCCCTAACATGGTGATAGTATTTTCAACTCCGACATGAACACTATTGTTCATCATCATCATCATCATCAGCCTATCGCAGTCCACTGCTGGACATAGGCCTCTCCAATTTCACGCCACTTAGTTCGAACACTAATGTTGCCAATTTTTAATTTTATCCATTTGTTCTCATGTGAAGCAAAAAATATATCCCTTTTGAGGAAAATTAATGTTAATTAACTGAGCCTGTGTCTACAATTACCTGAAACTCAAAGCTGAGACTTGCTTAATTACTTATTCCACATGTTCAGGCATAATTAGACGCTCCGCTTAATTTTCATCATGGAAACAAAGACACCTTTATACGTTTCTGACAACTTAATTGACAAACTACTTTAATAAGACACTTTCATAATGTTGAATTATGAGAGAAAAATGTGGGGAACACGTCAAAAAAGTTATTCACATAATAAGACATTTATTCAAATTTTCATCTCTCTGGGAAAGATTAATATCAGGTGAAGTGAAATGCAAAATTACCTTAAAAGTGTTTTAAACGTCAGTATCTGAGGTACGATCAAAGTTTCAAAGCTGTTATTGCAATTTAGATTACTTTACTTTTTCTTTGAATTAGAAAAACACTCAGCACTTTAAGACTTAACTGTAAATAAAAATTGTGATTTATTTTCTTTATAGAATAGTTGTTTTTTATTACTTTTATGAATACTCACAGATGTGGGTTCTAAATTTTGGATAACATCAAAGCTTTTATGGTTAAAAGATCGCTATTAAAATTTATTTTTGTTGATATTAGTTTCGTACGTGTCGCAAGACTTGACTAAGAGCCCAAACTATGCAGGAATACAGCACTGAAATACAAAAAAAAATAACAACTTTAAGCAAAAAATAGCAACTTTTAGTCCGTGGGAGAGCCACGCTTCGGCATGAATGGGCCGGCTCGACCGGAGTGATAGTGGTATCACAGAAAACCGGTGTGAAACAGCGCTTACGCTGTGTTTCATCGAGTGAGTGAGGATACCGGAGGCCCATACCCCAATCCAACGCCCCCTATCCCCCTCACCATCCCCCTTCCCCCCAGGCCGCCATAGTGTGGGTCACCATGCTGCATTGTTCTTTTTCGGATTGAAGATGGTGACCACCACTCTTGGATTCTGCTCATGCTTTCCATCAGGAAGGGCAGAGTCATTTTGGCAGCTTAAATATAAAAGAAAAAAAAAAGCAACACAATATCTTCAAACAAACACTTTTACTTCAATCTAAAATCAGTTTGGTTGACTTTGCTATAAATATTAAACCACAATCACTGAAATTCCGTTTACTTTACCGCAAAATATTTTTAACCCTTACTTCTCTCGATTGCACAATGAAAGCCTAGCGATCGTGATTAATAGGTGTGGAGGTATCATAGACTGTATGTAAAGAATGCTTGGCTTTACAAAGCAAAGGTGTTAAGTTATCCGGAACATTACTATTTTAATTACTCGGTGGGTTAACACAACCTCTTTATGTTTTATACTGTGTGATATTATTGTGATGTAGGGTCATGGTGTTTGAATGTGGAATTTTGTCAAATTAAAATGCCTTCGTTAAGTTTCCGTTGTTAACGTTTTCTTTAATAATGGAATTCCGGATTTAAGGTTCTCTATTTGTGTTAGTAGACGAGAAAATGTGGTGTGTTTTTAAAAAACCCAAGTTTCGTTTCGAATAATTTTCACTGGTCGCGGCTACAGCCTATTCAATTATATTTAACTACTGTTTAATTTAAAAAAATATTCTCTTGCCAAGTTACATTAACTAAATGAATTAGCTATTTTTATACCCTTTACATGAATGACAAGCTGTTCTAAACATCCTTTGGTGTGTCAACGTTAATATCTTTTACTACTTACATATCGTAAATTAGAATTTTATTGAGACTAATGGTATTCAAAGTAAAAGCTGTCAAGTAATCACTTAAGTAATTAAGTTCAACGAAGGTAAGCACTGCAGTAGAGGGTTACTTAATGAAACAGTTATAAATTTCACTAAAGTAATAATTGATGTTGAAACAAATTTAATGAAATTTATGTTCGCAATACGTTTTCGTTCAGTGGCATGCAATTTCAATTTAAATTCGGTACCTCTTTTAATCTCGTAACTTTATTTGCCAATGGGATAATATTCATGTAATATTTCTTATTTTAAACGATTGACATTAACTGGAGTTATTTATATTGTGTATTTGTATCAAGTAAAATAAGTGAAATTTGAGAGGCCTACGTCCTTTGGGGAGTTTCAGATTGTAGAAGAATGGTGTGACGAACAGCAACTGTCAGTAAATCCAAAAAAAGCAACTCATCCTCTTCACCAACGAAAAGAAATTACCAGAACTAGAGCTACCAGAATTATTCAACTCCGATATCTCCCTGTCAACTCAAGTAAAATATCTAGGCGTTATTCTTGACTATAAATTGAATTGGGATGTTTACATCGAGACAAAAACATCGTTGGCAGCGGCTCGATTGTTCCATACAGTGAAAAAGTTAAAAAATTGGGGATATATATGGATCGGTACCTATCTTGGGGCCCCCAGATTGGGGAAGTTAACCGCAAACTATTTGCAGCAGCGGGGTCTCTGCGAAGACTACAAAACTTCCTTCCCACAAACACTAAAATTGCGCTCGCACAATCTCTTCTTCTTCCGATCCTTGACTATGGTGATGTCAGCTATCTGGATCTCACCGAAGACCAACTAAACAAACTTGAGCGGCTCCAGAACCTCTGCATTAGATTCATATTTGGATTACGCAAATATGACCATATCTCTGAATTTCGTTCTAAACTCAAGTGGCTACCAATACGCTTTCGCCGGAATCTTCACATTCTCTCTCTTTTATACAGTATCCTGTTTCATCCCCACACTCCATCTTATCTTAAAGAACGCTTTCAGTTCTTACACTACACTCATTGTAGGGACCAGAGATCATCAGAGAATTTGAAACTAGCAATGCCAAAACATTCCACCCAGTTTACAGATAAATCCTTTACTGTGCAAGCAGTAAGACTCTGGAACGATTTACCTGAAACGATCCGTCACGCTAAAACCTTGCCTGTATTTAAAAAGTTCGTGAAGGATTATTATCTTTGATTATAATACTTTATTTATAGTATATATATGTATTTAGTTTGTGTATGTATTTATGTATATGTATGTATATATGAGTAGTATGAATAGATGTGTATTAATATATGAATGTTGAATATTTTGAATTTGGTGTTTTTTTTTGTAAATATTCACATTTGAACAGATTTGAGATTTGTGTACCCTGCTATTGGTACCCTTATTAATGTCACCAAATTATCAGTATAAAGGTTGTCTGTAAGAGATCGCCATGAGCGAGCCATGTTGTAATTCTTTTTTTTTCTATCTGTTAAGTGTAGTGATTACGACAATAAAGATAAATAAATAAAAATAAAAATAATAAAAAGAAGAAAGGCCTGTAAAGTTTTTAATCATAAAAACTATACAGACTAGTTACAACAAATATCACACTTTGGTTATATACTGCAGTTATAAGAGCCTCCATAACCTACGAATCTAAAATAAAACTGCAGAGTCCACAATGCTTGGCTATAGTTTGCATGAAAACTACTCCATCAGCCGCGTTAGAGTATTTCTTGAACTTGTGACCTCTTGATCTGGTCATGCAACAGAAAGCGATAGCAGTTGCCCTAAGGCAAAATCATACGGATTGTGGAAAATAAACACAGAAGCAATATATTCAAGACAGAACACCATGTTAACATTTCTTCGATCGAAGTCATTATATCCAACTAGAAGCAAAAGATAGCTCTAGCATCGGCAAAGTTAAGATATATAAGGACATAGATGGCTCCAAAACACACCCGCTTCTCTGCAAATTTTTTTGTCAATATTGGGCAAAAGGTATGTGGCTGCCCTCCTGGGAACTCGACGTGACACTCGCAGGCTAAATGAATTTAAAAGGGAACTCTTTTTCTAATTCTGTTTTATAAAGAAACATCATATCGTGAAGTTGCCTGTTAACCGAAATGGAAACTATTCCAAAAAAGATTTAATTTATGTTGTCCGCCTTAAGATGTTTATTAAGTTTTCAGGAATAACTTTAGTGCCTGCATTTTACATACTTTTCTCCTGAGGTTGCTACTACATATTACATGTGACAAAAAACTAATTAGCTGTCAAGTTGAACTTTTAGGCCTGTTACCTCAGAATCTTTCTGTATGTATGCTGTTGCCTTCTGTGACACCTTAAAATGTAGTGTTTTGCATTAAGTCATTAGTGAATTTACTGTGTCCTATACATACGTAAGATTAAATACAACAGCAACTGGTTATGCAAATAAATAAATAAGTAAATGCGACATGTATTGTTTCGCATATATGTTTTGTTTCGCAAATTCCTCTGAATCGAAGCGTAGTTATACTATCCAATACTCCACAGTTTAGTCACCTCAATGCGAGGTTTCTTACTGCATGGTTACCGTGCCATTTTTTGATTAGAGCCGAAGATACCACTTCACCTTCGGCTCTGGTGAAATAGCTTGTGGGAATGGGAATCCTTACAAACACAAATATTCCCAAGAAATCATCTTCCCAGCCATTTTTTATTCCCAATATTATTTGAGCTCGCCACTGGTTCAACCGATTTTTCTAAGATGCGACACTCACCTGACCATGGCAATCCTGAGGGGGAACTAAATTCGAAGGTTGAACTAGTTGTCAGTATTTTTAAAGGTACTGACTTACCAATAATGACTGCCATAGACCGACGTCATTATGTCCAATTTCCAAAATCCGGTATGTTTTTATGAATTTTTTTTTCTTTTTTCTCTTGGCCCCACCCAGAAATACACCCTGGGACCTCTTATTCGACAGTCTACACAACTAAACTAAGAGTTTTCAACACAAAAAAAATAAAAATAGGAACCTCAGAACAGTTCTAAAATAGAACATCGTAGGTGTGATATAGCTCTGAAAAGTCTAATATAGCCATGATTCTGAATTTATTAATATACTTAAAGTGCATATCAACCATGAAACGCAATAGCTGTGGGCACAGAGATATTATGTTTGCTGCTTAATGAACTTCGGAAGACAAACTATGAGACACGGTATGCGCTGGTTGGAAATTAGTTAATGCTCTCGAGTTTATGTTTAAGTTGTGTTCATTATGAGAACATTGTAATTATCTAAATTATATAGATTCTTTACGAGCGTATAAAGAGCTAAGGGCGTTTGTTTGTCATGTTATTTTAACATTAAGAGTTCTATGTTAAACAAGTGCATCTAGCGGGTGTTGTTGTACATTGACATCAACAACCATTTGGTGTAATTAGTTTAAAATAAAAGCAGCCCAACTTGTTACTTGACTCATCAGCTATGTCATACTGAATATAGTCAATAGCGTCAGTCGTGCCAGATATTAAACTTAAAAATTGATTATTGTGGTTGCTTTAATCAATGTATTTAGTGAAAAGCTGTTTATTTAGTTACAAACAAATACTCTTTATTAACTTCTATAGATAATATATATAAAAAAAGCTTTATTTTCATGTAATAGGTTAACAAGTCCCTACGGAATTGCTTTTTTGTCTTCCTAGGTTTCCTGTTGTATTCTAATCATGAAGCTAATAAAGCATGGCGCTTCAAGGTAATAAATAAGCTAAGAAGAGCGACGCTAACATTTAAATATAGTTAAACTGTGTAACTATTTAGGTAAAGATACAACATTCTGTTCACGAGAAAATAATATGTCAGTACACAACTACTTTGTACATTCAGAGATGAAGCACTCATTTCAAAGGATTCTCCTACAAAGCTTATTTAAAGACAAAAGTTGGCAAAAGCTGTATTAGAGAGAGCGAAAAGTTGCACTTAAATGAGAAATAAGCGCAGAAACCTCATCTGTTCTATAACAAAATGATAAGTTAGCAGTTAGCGCACTTAGTTTGTAAGTTGGAACCGTTTGCTGGTAAGTTTGTGTAATGCAGGCTGGCGATCCAAGATATATTGACACTCGTGTTGGTTAGAAAGCCATTAGTATTTCGGAGTAGTTTCTGAAATTATAGCCCACATTTTCTGAGAGTATAGTTTGTAAACTTCAATTGCTTGCAAAAACTTAGAGATGGAATGACGAAAATGACGAAAATGACGAAAACGAATGAAATAGATAAGAATGACGGTATCTTCGGCACATATGGATCAGCTCGACGGTAGTGCTACCACGTTCTGAGAGAAAACCCCTGTTAACACAATTATTCATCACTTTTTTTATGCTCTCGTTTATCTTTAACTCCATAAAATACATCATCCATTCATCCACAGCCTTTAAAAGTCCACTGCTGCACACTGGCTACTCCTTAGCAAAGAGGTTTTGGCCTCTGTAGGAAGGAGGAATGATAAAGGGTTTCTTTCAAGTTTCTACTCTTTGCACCGCTGTTTTCCTGCATAGTCTGTTCTCATAATCAGCTCTTATGATACCCACGGGAGGAATGGAAGTAGTGATACTCCGCATTCATAATCGCCTAATTGACTGCCTCTGTGGCGCAGTAGTAACGTATGCGACTGCCTGTGCTTCGGTCAATCGATCTGCAAATATTTGTTTCGGTGTTTCCTAAGTATAATATGTACGTATTTACAAAAAGAAAAACATCTATATATGTATTTATATAGACTGGTACTGGGATGGTTGGTGGTGGGACCTCTTTAGGGGAGGTCTTCGGAGCAGTGGACGGCAACAGGCTGAAAGACTATGTATTTATATCAGTTGTCTAATTCATACCACAAGCTCCGCTAGATGGCGTTGTGTGTAAAATTTCTGGAATATTTATTTAAATTATTTAATCCGTCTACATATTGAGACAGCCTACTGTAGTATGGTGTCTCAATGTGGGAGTATCGGAATGTATCCTGATACTGTAACATCACCTCTCGCCTCTATAATTATAAGAAGTAGGAGATGCATTTAATTTATTTATTTTGTAGCTTCTAGACAAAGCCATACCGTTAACATCTTCTCGGATTACATAATGTTTATGCATTACCTGAAACAAAATTGAAATAAATTATTGAAATGTCGATTTTTTTAAAATATAAATAAATCTACAGAAATGACTAACCTACTACTAAATTACTAAGAGATTAGAGTCGGTTAGAGAGACTTTCTGATAATTAATATTATATCGTGTCGTATTTTCTTCATTCTTTCCTCTCCTTTTTAACGAATAATATCAAACCAATACTCCTTCACTGCTTCCGTATATCATCCGTCATCTAGGCTCGACAAATTATCTACCAACGTCCGATTCAACCCCGTAATTCGGTTACCTATATACTCGGTCATACTTTTTTTCTGACCTCTTCATTTGATACACAATATCCTTGAAGATTTAAAGAGCTCGCTTATTCATTTTGAAATTTAATAGTTTTTTTGCTTTGCTTTTTAGTCACGAGTTTAATAAATAAAACTATTTTGAAACAGATCTATAAATACTTTAAACGTTAATCTTTAAGAAGATTAAATAAAAAGAAAGCCATGTTTACTTTCTTTTATTTCTTTGCTGCAGTTTTACTTAAGAACCCACAGTACGATCTACTTCAGATATTTCTTTTGTCTTTCAGTTAGTAAAGGTACTTCGCTACCCTGTCCTCAATTTTATTGGAGGATATTGCATTTACGATGGGTTTAGATTGATTTCTGTTTGGCCATCTGCTGGCCGGGATTTACCAACCTTCAGGAAGTACCTAATCATTTTCGTATTAATAAATAAAAATAAATAAATTGATGACAGAGGGAGGGAGACGCCAACCGATCTAATCTTTTCCTCTTTTTAATAACCGACAAGATATATCAACATGTTCTTTATCCTTAGTATATGACTACGTAGATACAGAGGAAGATGTACTATCAGTTGTCGATCATCCATCATCATCAACAACCCGTAACGTCCCACTGCTGGGCTCGGGTCTCCTCTCAGGAGAGGGTTAAGTCAATACGTCCCCACGCTTGCCAAGTGCGGGTTGGGGACTGGCAAGAATACGTTGTGGCTACGTATCTTGTCGTTAGATGTTTTTAAGCCGCCCGAAGGCCTCCAACTAAGCTTAACAACTGTAATCCTGTGATAACAACCGGGACCGACTGCTTAACGTGACCTCTGAATTACGGATACGCTCATGGTAATATGCTACCAGCGGTCACCCGTCCAGGTACTGACCGCGCCGTCGTTACTTACCTACTACGATTGTTTCTAATCACCGAGTGCAACTGGGCTATGAGCGCCTGTGGGCGTTGTCCATCGACTATTTTAATCATGAGCCATTGAGAAAATTCTTTTCCTAGATCTGGGCGATATTATTGAACTTTTACATCAATTTAACGGTTTTTTGTTTTCGTAGGTAAAAAAAGAAAAAAATCTAAATGGTATACAACGTGAAAAACGGTCATTAAAAAGTATTAAATAATGCGTATTTTCATTATTTTCATCCTTCTCTAATTAAATAATTTATCCTAATCAATAGGGCTTGAAATTGAATTAGTTAATGTAAAAAATAAGTATAATAAACCAAATAGAATCGCGTCTCTGCGAACGTAGTGTAGGACGTCCACAGGCTAAGTGGAGTGATGATGAAAGGAAATATATAATATAAAAACTTTGAAGAATGAACTCCTTATTTGTATAAATACTACCAATTATTTCTTTAACCTACATATATGAAAAAAAATATTTATAGAAATACCAACATAGTTATACAATTTTCCCAATACAATGAATGTTGTAATAACGACAGACATATATAAGAACATTTTAGTATGTTTGCAATGCCGATAGACAAAGGACCGTGGTAGCCATTTTGCTTTCTAATGGCATCCCAACCGGGTGTACATGCTGTGCCTAATGAAGCATCTTAAACTAAATACCTGCATTTTTCTCTGCTTTTTCAAACTTAGTTATATTTTCTGGAGCTTAAGACGGCGATTTGCATAATTAAAGTTGCTATTACTTATTACTAGCTTGCAAAGAATAGAATAATAATAACAACTTAATTAATCCCATCTGACACGTGTATGTTTGCTCAGAGATTAGATAGATTCTGTACTTTGAGAATCTGACTGTCGACAAACTTAAATAAGTATTTGTAAATAGGCAGGTGTAGAACAAAAGATTATGCTCATCACCCATGTATTTCATACAAATAATTGTAAATACACATAGTCAAGCGTTTAAATAAAATTATCGTTTGAAATAAATTTGAGATTTCTTTTAACTTTTGGATACCAATGATTATACAGTACGTAATTCATACTTCTATATTTACAAGTCGGTCTGTCAAGCTTTCACGGCAAAACAGCTGCACCGATTTTAATAAATTTGGCATGGAGATAGTTTCAATCTTGAGGAAAGAAATAGACCTACTCTTCACTACGATAACTGACAAACAAGCAGGCAGAACCGCGGGCAAAAGCTTGTACTGGATAAAATCGATATCGTGTAGAAATCACAAGGTATAACCTGAAATGTACCAGGAATTAACAAGCATCGATGCAGCAATTGTGAATGTGGACGAAGCAAAAGAGGTGTTTTGGAACCGTAGTAAGTAGAGATCAATTGTCTCCACCAACCCCTATAGGAAATGGGCTTGACTTTTTGCTTATACTGACTTTTGGCGACGGGTCATTCAGGTATATGGATATTGCGGTAGATATATTTATATATAATCTCACAAACTAACAAAAATATTTTTTTAGATGTTACATATAAGTTTACGCAGCCTTAATGTACATCGTTGTTATAAATGTGCGGTGTTCTTATGCCATTAAATTAATACAGTATAATAGATAATGCTAGGTCAAAAACCTCGTATGGAACCTACAAGATTTGTAGCTTTAGTCTTAATGTATTACAAATGCAAAACAATTTAGACAACTTTCTCTTTAATAAATTGAAACAAACGAATGATATACAATTTATTCTGAAAGTAATACAATGATAAAATGTAATAAGAACGTAGGTGAATATAGAATTCCAATCTAATTTATCTTTCTCGACAACCTTTTAGTAGAGATAAGGGTAGGTAGATACACCTAAATGATATATTATTGAAACAAGCACGGGATCCTTACTATAGTCGTATTATTCTTGAGAAAGTAAGTTTGTTTATGATGCTTTCACATTTTAACTATAAAAGGCATCAACCTGAAGTTTGTAATACACGTTGACGGGAGTACTTAATAGGATACAGAATAATCAGTACCAAAAAAAATATATTTAAAGGGTACCATACTGGTTGGGCGCTTCCTTTTTTAAAGTTACTTCAGCAATTTTCGAAAAGGACTTCAATGTAACTGATTAATATGTGATTACATACTCAGCTATATCTTTTTTTATTATACTAATGCAAAGGTGTTGCACAAGATTGTCAGTTTATTACCAATGAACACGATTCTATACCTTACTCTGAAAAGGATGTTAAATAAAACCATTATTCTTTCTTACTATGACAGTAAAATTCATACGCAAAAGAAAATAAAGTTCAGATTTACGAAGTTAATTATATTACAGATTTATAAGAGAGTGCATGAAATGTTAGATATGTAATGTATAATGGCCGGCCTTATTGCTCAAAGCAATATCTTCCAGGCAACTTCAGAATGGATCAAAATATTTCAGAGAGATATTTTGATTTGCATTAAGTTTTGAAAAAAATCCAAAACATGATTTATTATTAATAGGCGGTATAAATGAACATGGAATTCTAAAATATTCTAATAATGGGCAATAAGTTAGAATCTTGCGTTTAAAATTAATTACTCCGCTTAAATTTTTTTATGTGAAATGGTTTAGTACAGCACAGTAAAATTTTACTCGAACATGATGACAAATTATTTTAAAATACCAAACTATGACATTTGGCTTTATATTTATTAAAGTTATACTGGTTTGACTTAACAGCAATCTACCTCATCATAATCATAAGCTTATCGCAGACACACACTCTACATAGGCTTCTCATTCAATACTTGGGTAGCAACATATTGAAGTAATTCAATTTGAGTCACAAGTCTGCTCACAACTACACAAGATTTCAGTGTAAAAAAATATTGTTATCCAATTTGCTCCGCATTTGCCATGTCATTTTAGAGATCTTGATCGTATTATTTATGGTTTTCTATTGGAAAATTGTTAAAAACATCACGAAGTAGGAACGTGCCCTTTAGAGAGAAATAGACTTGGAAATAGGTATAGAAGGCGAACAGGCGTGTGTAACATAATAAACGTATGTTTGTTTTTTAAATATGAGAAAGTAAATTCTGATAATATTGCAATGAATAATGGTGAAAGGCCAACCTATTACTGGACCTGTCAGTCAGAACAATCTGGTTAAAACAGTTTAATAGAGACCGTCAACATTCGAGAAACGAACTGCAGCGTTTTTCTGAAAATACCCTGTTCGTGAAATACCCTACTCTACTTTGGATTCATTCGTAGAAACTCTTATTCTTAAGAAGATATATTTTCGGTAGAGTTTTTATTATTTCAAGTTATTCCACGCTGATTGCTGCACGAACGGCTCTACCGGGACGCTACTGCTCTCTCACGGAGGACCACTCTTAAATGGCAGTATTCGTCTAGTCGTGTTTCATTAATGAGTGCGAGAGTGGAGATCACCTGCTGCATTGTCTCTTGGACTCTGCTCATGCTTTCATCAGGCAGATTAGAACCACTTTGGCATTCTCATATACATAAGTTACAGGATTACCTAGTTTAGGAGTCAGGGTTTACCTTATTCGCATTACTTTTATCAAGTATGTATTCTTCAAAACAATGTCAGTGTAAAGGTTTCTGTTTAAATAAAGATTTTTATTATTTAATATTTATTATTATAAAAAAGATTTGTGCTTTATCCATCCTGAGCCGAAAGTGAACACGCGAAAGCGTGTTTGCGATATCTTTCGGGTGTTTCGTATTTACCGAAGCATGTGAGTGATTCAGTTAACTGAACAGAAATATGAACAAAATCGTACGTATACGTGTTTTTAAATTTTTAACGAACATATATGATATTTGTACAAAGTTCCTCTATAGAACAACACGTGCCGGCCTTAGAAGTCACCGCTTTAAAGTGGAAGACATACATTCTCGTACTCATCGCTTCGGTAATTCCTTCCTGTGCTGAGCGGTCAAAACCTGGAACTTACTACCAGCGCACGTGTTTCCTTCCCACTATGATCCCAGGTCCTTTAAGCGGGGCGTGAAAAAGCATCTCACCAGGCCGCCATAGTGTGGATCGCCATGCTGCATTGTTCTTTTTCGCATTGACGATGGTGACCACCACTCTTGGATTCTGCTCATGCTTTCCATCAGGCAGGGCAGAGTCATTTTGGCAGCTTAAATATATATATAAAAAAAAATTACCAATTACACCAAAAATTGGTCAAACGGACAAACGAGCAGATCTATCGCCTGATAGTAAGCGATTACCGCCATCCACTCGCAACACCGGGTGCATCTCTAGTGCGTTGCCGGCCATGAGGGGACAGGTTGGGGTATGGGCCTCCGGTATCCTCACTCACTCGGTGAAACACAGCGCAGGCGCTGTTTCTCACTTGTTTTCTGTGTGGCCGTGGTATTACACTGGTCGAGCCGGCCAATGCATACCGAAGCTTGTCTCTCCCTCATTATTTACATTTTAATAAGTTTATATTTAATATGCGATTACATTGCTTGAGGTTTCAGATTCGATTGCTGGGTCGGACCACATATTTGTATGATCTGCAAATCTTTGTTTCGGAGTTTTGGGCTTTGGGGGATGGGGAGAGGAATAGGGGGAGGGATCGTGGTATGGGCCTCCGGTATCCTCACTCACTCGATGAAACACAGCGCAAGCCTTGTTTCACACCGGTTTTCTGTGAGGCCCTGGTATCACTCCGGTCGAGCCGGCTTATTCACGCCAAAGCGAGGCTCTCCCACAGTAGAATTTGGGAGTTTGGGACTAGATAACGTTGTGAGTTAGATGTCTGTAAAAAGTATATTTATTTATTTATTATTATAGTTGGAAATATAAAGATAGAACTGTTATTAAAAACTTGCAACTAGATTATACATTCTTATCAATTTTTTGGTTTTTAATTAGATTTTTACCTGACGCCAAAAACAATAAATAATTAAAACTCAAGTCCCATATATATGTTCCAATTGGACTTGTATTCAATGAGCTATATTTAAAATGGTTGATTTAACTCCCCATTCATTCACATCCAAAGGTAATTACCATAGGGTAGAGGTCCCTTTGATTTACTACATTAATTCCTTGTATGAGGTACTTATGAGGGTCCCAATCTTGTTAGGACCCTTGGGAAGGTCGCTGGAATTCATTTCATAAGTGGTATAATATTGGCTAATGGCATAAATTAGACTTTATTTTTGGCGTAGGTACGTTGTACGGTTTAATTGTACATATATACTACTATTTACTTTTATGTAAATGTATATTGTTATTTCTAAACCCTCTCTCAAGTGGAGACCAGAGCCCAATAGTGAGACATTATGGGTTTATATATTATTGTGGAAAAAGCAACAGGTTAAAATAATATTCAAATCATAATTATAGTGTTTCGGGTGCTTAGCCTGCCAAACAAAAAATATATTAGATAAAAACTGTGTAACGATAAACGACAACCCATTGCACCTTTCCTGAATAAATAAAAAAAGGGCAAGTTGATTAATATGATAAACATAAACTTAATTAAGTGTCATATATGTGATAAAGATAGGAATGAAGGTTGCAAATAAAATCTTAAATCTCCTCAGTCGGTAATTTCGCGCTACTAGACTTGCAGTGTGACTTGGTGTGCAGTCTATTCGGATGGATCTGGAAATCGTATGGTCCGGGTTTTCTCCAGGGTAGAGTATCTGTTGGAACTAATCCTGCCCACACGCCCGCCACTGTAACTCCTATACACCAGGATCAACAACAGTGACCCACAAACATATCAGGCTAAGACACCAGGGAAATCTTAGAGAAAGTTGAATTGTCTTGGAAACTTGCAACGAAAAAATCGGAAGAAAACTTGAAAAATTTAAAGAAAGAAAGTGTGCGACTGAGGCCGGTTATCAGGGTAGTTTTTATTGCAAACACTGAGATTGTCAATTCAGTATAAACATCTCCACTCCAAAAAAAACGCGGCGTAGTCTTTGGAGAGCGTAACAGAAGTACACATATTTGATATATACATATAACTCGTCGGAAAGCGTTCGGTGACGAAAAGGCGGGTCCCACGATTTTTGTCCTCATAAATAATGCTCGATGGCCTTAATGAAGCTTTTAATTTAAAAAAACAGGGACATCGTTAATGACATCTAAAAGTCTAAGTATATTAGCAGACTTATTGTTTTTGCTATAATGAATACAAAATCTTGATATCGAAATTGAAATGATACTCAAGCGTGGGTTTTTTTTGAAGTGACATCGGTATTAAGCCCTCAAAATGTCCTCATATATTTTGCAGAATTCACCTTTATCTCGTTGAATATTTAATGAGCACAACAAAAAGCTGAGTTTTTTACTTTTCTTATGTTCGATGAAAGGCGATTTTGCGAACTTCGTGAAAAGCTCCGTACGAAATAAAGGAACAAAAGACCTATTGAAACAGAGTGTAATCTAAGAGATTATGTTTTTGGGATATTTTTATTAAATAGGTAACTATTATTGCTGTTATTTATGACAAATTTAAGAGAAGTTAGATGGTAAGGTAAGAATGGAATAGAATGGAATATACCTTATTGTACACCTATTACAAATTATTACACTTAATATTTCAAGGAGATGTGTACGATGGGAGATTTTATTGCTAAAAGCAATATCTTTCAGGCAAACTTTGAATGGATATATTGGCAGGACAAAGAAATAAACGAAATAAAGTATAGTGTAGGTGTTTAATATGAATTGAATGCTGAAAAGCCATGGAAGAGCCATGTTTCAGCACGAATGGGCCGGCACGACTGGAGTGATATAAAGATCTCACAGAAAACCGGTATGAAATAGCGTATGCGCTGAATTTCACGAAGTGAGCGAGCATCCCCATCCCCTATGTGTTGCAGGTGTCCATGGGTGGCGGCAATCGCTAACCGTTTGCTCATTTCGTCAGGCGATACGTTTGCTCATTTGCCCCCTATTCCGTAAAAAAACCTTCGAACATTAATATAAAGATTATTAGTACATGCCCAATTTACTTGATGTAATAAATTTTAACAGTGCTTAAGTGCTTAGTTTCGTTAAAGAAACTCTGTAATTCTTACGTAAAAAAATTAAAGAAAAACAGTCGTATGCAAATATTGCTGTTTCAAGCGAAATATTATAAATGATTCGGGGGCTGTAATCTCTAAAGAGGGTCCCATGTGTAGGCGGGGATTTTGTACACCCACATCGTTCGCTGTTTGGTTAACCAAGGATGTTTAACGAGGAACTTTGTAACGAAAATACTTTCAGAGTATATTTTCAGAATGCTGCTGCTGTCTGCACTATAAATATTACGACCATCTTTAAGAATCGTTATGTAATATAATGAGTATACTAGCAGATACATTACTATTATTTTTGAGTAGATAAACGTGTTCATAGCTTTCACAAAGTAAATAAATCAACAAATACATAGTTTAAAAAATATTAAAGTAATCTTCAAATTCCGAGTATTCAAGCGAGCTTTTAATTCGAAATAGATTCATGCATCTATAGATTTTAATTAACACAAGCTGCTTTGCTTACGAAAGCTTGGTTCCTCTTCCAGAATCCTATATAATCACACTACTGCAATGTATTGAATTTCGGTTCAAATAGAATTATTGATAACTTAATGGCATAAATCGTACCCTTTAAATTGTGATAAGGACCGTTTGAATATAAGCGGTTATCGTGGCCTATAACCATTTGTAACTCCAGGGCGCTCGTTGTCGGTCCTGAGTGTGTTTCCGGCGCGTCACTCTGAAAAGTGTTGGAAACGAGCTCATCCTTAAACCGAAGTAATCGCTAAGTGCTATCATTTGGTCACGTGGCCAAATCAGAATTTTATATAGTTACCTTTCTGGGTTAAAATTAGAAATAAAAGTCATAAATGTACGTATGTAGACGATTGTATTCGCCAGTTATGTAATCTAGTTGAGAAACTAAAGCATCTTCACTATTAGTATCGCTGAAGTTTCTGAACGACTTTCGTTTTTATTCTTTAACTGTCTAACAACTAGTTTCAAATAGATAGGTTTCGCAATTTAACAAGTTCTGCAAAGTGACATTTGATATTTTTATCTATCTATCCTATTGCATGTTTGCAGATGTTTTCAAGAAAGTAAAGAAATAATAAAGATATTTTTGCATATAACCTTAGGACCGAAACACAAAGCACATTTTGCTAAAAGTCCAAATGGCTGTTTCTGAATTTATCTTATTTAAAACAAAATACCTAAAGAATGCTGCGTTGTTGTTCAATTATAGCTCCTTTTACTCTACAGCACATCGTCCTTGATGTGTGTGATTTTGAAATGCACAAGAAAAAACAGTTTGACAGTGGAGTGATGTAGATTGACTGATTTCTATGTCCTTCAGTCTTTTTTCTATTTAAAAAAACAACTCTCGAATTAGCAATATATATACGTCCTGTGTAGCGGAGGACTTTACAAATATATATGACAAACACAAAGAAAACCCAGACTCAGAACAACAATTTGTGGATCACACAAAGTTGTCCCATGTGGGATTTGAAAGCACAACTCTTGGCGCAGTAAAAAGTGACTTGGTGACTAGTTAAACCACAACCAGCCGTACAGTCAATCTAGACATAGAATGCAGTTTTATATTTGAATAAAATGAATATATCAAAATGAAAAAAAAATGCAAAATAATGCTCTAAATCAAAGTTGTCATGTTTGTCGTTTTCCAATAAAGCCCCAACTTTGAGTTCAATGATTTATCGTAAATGGAATTGATGTAAGGAAGTTTAATAAGCCGTAAATAAGACGGACTGATATATAGGGCGGGGTGCCACTGTCGGCGGCTATAAAACTGTTGTAAATATTTTACTGTTGTTGAAGATGGACGAGTTTTCATCACAAATGTGTACATGATGTGTATTTGTATAAGGTAAAAAGTTACAAGAATGGGCAGTATTTTTATATATTATTTAGTTGAATTCGAGAGGCGCTTATAGTCCAGATGCACTCGGTGAATAAAAACAATCACCGAGAGTAAGCAATAATAGCGCGGTCAGTACCTGGATGGGTAACCGCTGGTGGCATGATACCATGAGCGTTTCCTTGATTCAGAGGTCACGTTAAGCAGTCAGTGCCGGTTGTTACTATGGGATGAAAGTCGTGAAGCTTAGTCGGAGGCCTTTGGGCGGATTGAAAGCATTCAATGACAAAATTACGTAGCCACAACTTGTCTTGCCAGTTAGCATAAGGATGTGTGGCCTTAAACCTCTCCTGAGAGGAGACCTGAGCCCAGCAGTGAGACATTATGGGTTGTTGATGTGATGTAGTCGAATTGACTCGAGTTACGAGACATTAAGGTGATTATGTTACTACTTATACTCTACTTCTTAAGTCGGATACTGTTTGTCATAACCAGAGTTTTTTTGTTACATATACTGAGACAACTCAAAATTAAATCACTAATATATTTTTTTCTATATTAATCATCAACAATAAAATACTTAGCTTTCGCTCTTATTTATAAGTTTAACTGATAACGTGGTTGCTTTGCCACTACATAGTAGAATATTCCTAAACTAAATAGAAATATTCGTAGGGAACAAACAGTTTCCTTGGAGCTCGTGGCATGACATAAAAATTATTATATAAGTCTAGGCGTAAAATTAATATTATTATTATTTGCTGTTTATCCTAAAGATACAATCAGACCCCATTTCAATGTCAAAAAAAAGCCTTGATACTTCTTCTCACAACAACAACAACAGGTGGAAGTTAAATATCTAGTATATTTAACTTCCACCTAGCTAGCAATGAAGCCTCACACAAATTACAATAAAATTAGGTTATCCTCCATCACTCATGTATAAGCTTGCTCAACGATAATTGAAAATAAATTATGAACAAACTCGCATTCGATAAATTGAGTCTTATAACACCTACATAAGGTTAAAAATAGCTTGAAAGCTAACAAGCGCTTCAGAGAAATCTTGTTCATCGTTGTCAGGGCTTAATCAATGGGCTTAAAAATAAAATACTTCAGTTAATGGATTGTGTGCTTGATATTAAGGCGGTTCAAGGGTCTTTGGTGACTGGACACAATTTTTCATATAAAGCCTCTTGGTTAAAATCTATTGGATAAATTGTAGGTCTTTTATTACTAGTTATATGGCATATACAACCCTCTCAGTTAGAATCTGTTACTAAACCTAGATGACACTTTATTAAGTCCTAAATCTTTGTTAAAAGATTTTGATTAGTATCTTTCGTGAATTGTATGGAAAAAAGATGATATACAGGTTTATCTACATCTTCATGTCACCGTTTCTAATTTTGTCCAATTTTTATTTAGGTCAAGGAAATCTCCGATTTCTACTCTTCAATGATGATTTACCGTGGGAGAGCCACGCTTCGGCATGAATGGGCCGACTCGACCGGATTGATACCACGGCCTCACAGAAAACCGGTGTGAAAAAGTGCTTACGCTGTATTTCATCGAGTGAGTGAGGATACCGGAGGGCCATACCTCCATCCTNCCCATCCCCCAAAGGCCGACAACGCTCTTGTGACACCTCTAGTGTTATGGGTGTCCATGGGCGGCGGTAATTGCTTACCATCAGGCGATACGTCAGCTCGTTTGCCCCTTATACCATAAAAAAAGAAAGATTAGATTTTTTTTTATCTGTTATTGCGTTTTCTATATCAAGTCTTAACTTTGTCTCTTGTCTATGTTGTGTGTAAATATAAGTCAAGCTATTTGTATTATTTGAAGGGCGGAGTTTAAAATTCATTGTTTAGAAGTGTAACACGTGTCGAAATATTTTACGAGAACGAAAGATTATATCAAGACTTTGTTCATTTGAATATTTCATTTGCGTTCCTATTATACTTGATATTCAAATCTCATTGTTGTCAGCCTTCCATGTATTGTATGAACCCATAATGAACGGATGGTCCTTCCTATTTAGCAACTATAACACATCTTTCTTTACGTATGGGCCTGCCAAAATAACTCTGCTCTGCTGGATGGAGTACATAAGCAGAACCCAAGAGTGGTGGTCACCACACTTATTGCGAATGCAGACAATGCAACAAGTAGCATGGTGACCCACACTACTGCGTCCTAGTGATGTTTCTGCATCATTGAGCCAGTAACCAGTTAAACAGCACGATATGGTAAATAAGACTAATTCTTCCCGACTTTTATCCGCATTGAATACGATACGTAGGTATATAGAAAACAATAAAGGATATAAGGCTAAAAATAGTAAGATCTTTGAATATATTTAATATGATGTAAGCTATTTTAGTGAAAATAAAAAGTCTTTTTTTAGATACCCGAGACCTCAACGCCGCAAAATTTGCTAAGCGAACACTTCTTGTATATTATGTTTATAATCCGATCTTAACGTCGTCAGCAAGCGGAAAATTGAGACATTTAGTGGCAAAATGGTATTACATTTGAGCTGTCGGGCGATTTAAAGGTTGGGTAAAGATAAATGCTGAGTGAGACCTCATTTAAGTTTTTCTTAGAGATAATTATCTTTTAAAAAAGTTTTACTATTAATTCGCCTACGTCACAGTGAATAGGAATTAATCGAATCCTTTTATATTATTTCTGTAATTTGGAGTGGGAATAAACAGCTTCTGGACTTTTTTGTAAGTAAAAGATCCCAAAATGACTCTACTCTGTTTGATAGAAACCACGAAAAGAAAACAAGAGTGGTACCTGACAGAAAAATATTTTATTTAAATAATTAATAATCTAAAGAGAGGCCTCTGACCAAAAGTTAACCACTAAAAGCTGATGATGAGGACATAATGAAAAGTAATGGACTAAGAGCCACTGTTCCTCAGACTTACAGTGTAGTATCAAAGTTAAGACTACACAGTTGGCCTAGTGGTTTCAGTGGTCGCCAGACCGCTTCCTACTGCGCCAAGTATTGTGGGTTCAAATCCTACATGGGACAACACTTTGTGTGATCCATTAATTATTGTTCTAAGTCTGGGTGTACTTTGTGTCCGTTTCATGTATGTTTGTAAAGATCCCCGCGACACAGGAATTTATATTCCTAATGCGGGAGTTGTCTTTTTTCAAGAAAAAAAAAGGGAAAAAAGAAGTCCATTTAATGGTAGGTATACTATTTCACCTATCATAGGTGAAATGGAGATTCACTATTCCCATCAATGGATCCGTTGGGCGTGACCAGAAGTCAAAAACCATCAAAATGGAGTCTAAAAACGGGATTTTAACATACCTGCCGTTTTGATTTCTTAAAATGTTTATCTTAATATATTTACCTTTATATGTAAAGATTAAATGGTAGACATTTATTCCAGTTCCTATAATTTTTTTAATTTACGTTATTTTAGCAAAGTTTTAAATTATATATATTACTTATATTATCATTACTTACATATCATTACACATATTTAAAAAGGCAAACAGATAGGTCGGTTCCGACATCCAGGCAGACAACATAATATTTTCTCAGTCATTTCATCTCTCTCTGGGAATATGTGTTTCATCAAAGAGTGATTTACTCACGATTTGTCTTGTTCAAGATGACCAAAACGCCTAACATAAGGACGGATTGGAAAAAATCAACTATATTTTCGTGTAGGCGGGAACGGAGTGGGTGAGCCTTGATGACGTCATAAAGAAGCCTTCAACATCCCTATCTCAGCACCTTAATGGCTTTATTGGAAAATTCACAAAACATTTTTGTAACATCGATACTGTATAGACTTTATAAAATTTTATTTTACAAACTTTTCATTGAATAACCTAATTTAAGAAATACGGAGACGGATGAATATTTGTTCTATTGAATATTGTTGTTATGAAATACTGTGTATTAATTGAAAATAATAACATCAACTAGTAAGCTATGTTCAGTTTATTTTACAGATCAATTATTTGTCTTGGAGACACTATTTGAGAAATTAGCCAACCTATGCCCACTTCGTTGGGCTTTTTTTGGGTTGAAATAGGTGGCAAACGAGCAGACCTGTCCTATGAGAGGTTTGAACTAATACCACTCAGCAAAGTTTAGTCAGGGTATATATATTAAATATTTCAGGCCGCCATAGTGTGGGTCACCATGCTGCATTGTCCTTATTCGCATTGAGGATGGTGACCACCACTCTTTGATTCTGCTCATGTTTTCCATCAGGCAGGGCAGAATCATTTTGGCAGCTAAAACATAAAAGAAATTAGAAAACCATCAACGCTTTTTATGCGTTAAATTTATAAAAAAACGTACGTTTTGACGTATGGCTCCAATAGAAATAACAAACAAAATTTTCGCTTAGGCATCGGTAAATTTTAACGATTCAATGAAGTTGCTGTGTTGGAAATTTTGTAACTACTTAATTAAAGAAATATTTAAAAAGTTTCTCATGTCAATTACTGTTTTAATTCTTATATTGTGTATGAAAGATGTAATAAAACTACACGGTTGGCCTAGTGGTTTCAATGGTAGCCAAGTGTTGTGAGTTCAAATCCTACTAGGGACAAAACTTTGTGTGATCCGTAAATTGTCTTGTCCGTGATTGATGTTCTAAGTCTGGGTTTATTTTGTGTCCGTTTCATGTATGTTTGTAAAGATCCCCGTGACACAAGAATGTATATACCAAAGGCGGGAGTTATCTTAAAAAAAAATAGAATAGTAAATGAGTTGGAGATCCGGTAATCCGGTGACTTACAGTGAAATTTAAACCTTTAAGTAATCACTGGTTTAACTATCGCTATTTAAAGAACATAAAAGATCAAATCTAACAGTTAATCTTATTAAACACCTACGCAAAAAAGTATTAATTGAATAGGTACATCTATATCAGCTCTGGCCTTAATCGCATCCTACGTCACGATACGCAGAAACTCATAGTAAAGTCTATTTTCATCCAAGGTTTCAATACAATATATAAAACCAGCTTAAGCCACACAGAAAATAGACAGAAGGCTCACTCAATTAATACCCCATCAATGTGTAATATATTACTTGAACGAGCATTATGTCTTTTATTTTCGATGTTAATCAATCTCGTTATCATAGGTCTTCGTGTAGCGTGTTCTTAGCAAGCGCATAGTGGTCTATAATTGGATTTGTAGAACATTGTTAATAGAAATGACCGATTTATCTGCTAATCCTACTGAATGACATGCTGTAAAGGTTAAGATCCTGAATGCTGAGCTAAATTGATATCGTTGGGCGAAATTGTAGGAAAAAAAGTGTAATTGAGGCTATCCATGTATGGGCTAGTTAAGTGGCAGATGTTACACATACTAACGTAATAGTAAAAAGAAACTTCAAGCCATCGTCAAACATAAGAAGAGTTTCATGAGCTTCCATACCGTGGGAGAGTTGGAGTGCCTCAATCAGAAAGATACCACAGCTTCAAAGCAAACTGAACTGAACAATATTCTCAGGTACAATAGACCCTAATGACTTGGACTCTCAGATAGCAGTTGCAGCTGTTAAATGCGACATCAGTCAACTACTATCACATTCCATATAGCCTCATACTAAGCAACGCTGGTACTATGGAAGCTTGATTTATTGATGAATAATACGTATATAGATACATTTTTGAAGTGAAAATTTATTTAACGGCGTTACGCATTTTATTGTGATGGGTAAAAAATGTTAAACTCGCGTCAGGCGTCGTCAGGCGACGACTTTGCGTCATGGCCTGATCGAAAATTCTAACTCGAAATCTAAGAGGGAGTAGACTACAAATTGTCATGTTTGTCATGTCATGATAACGTGATAAATATATATTGTATTTTACCACATAAATGATAGTACTTTATACTGAAAATTAAGGCAATATGTGCATCATTATTCCTAAACCATTCCAAAGTATCAAAAATTTACAAAGTTAATATTCAAGTTTTCACTTCTGTCGCCACTCCCGGAGTGTAAGCGGTTTTTTTTATTAAATAGATATATAACATACATGGAGATCATCTAAAGCACGAAACAAATATTTACAGATTTTACAAACACAAGAACTGACCTAGAAATCGAATCTAGAAATAAAACATGTTCCAAGAAATGCTGTCCCATTTAGAAAATGGCTTTTCTATCAAATAGTTTTTAGTTTATAAAAAAAATATTACTTAAATACAATGAACAATCCTACATATTCTCCGAATATTTGGAATAAAGTAAAACTCGATTTATTTACCTTTGGTCCCCATCTTTGGTATAAAATATGATCTAAAAGATTTTTAGAAGGTTAACATGAAAGGATGTCAACCGCCATATTGGGGTGGTTCGATTTAAATGGAATTTATTGTCAATGTAGCTTTCTAGAATATTTTGTCAAGAATTCCAGGTTTGAAAAGAAAATTGGTATATTTTAATACGTGTGGGCTGAAACTAATTTCCTGAGGGCAGACATTTTGCCTTGCGGTGGGCGTGGAATGGTGTTTCAGATATATCTAGGATTGGGACGAATAGTAGGTACGGTTTGTAAGTAAAATATTAATTTAAGATTTCGTTTTACATACTATATTTTTATGCTTCTTATTTTGAATTTCATAAATTTAACAAAATCCGTAAACCAACTGCCGTTCGATTTAAATACTTTTTTTTAATACATATTGATTTATTCTTTTTTTCTATGCAATATTTTTTGAAGTATAGCCAAGGATAGTCTGAATCAAAATGCTACATAATTAAAAGAAACAAAAATTAAAAACGGTATATTACAGAGCTCAGGTATATGTTTGGTAACGCTATATTTAAATATGAGGAAACTATAATCCACGAGCATACACATAGACTTATGACACCGTGTCCATTTCGCATCGGTAAAGTTCAAATCAGCATGGTTAGTCAGACAGTTATGAAAAAGATAAAACGAATCAGAAAGTCTGTCTACTATAATTTTATTACTACAAGAAATGTTTGTTATACAAATGGTCGTTTAGTAAAACCTATGTTACAATTATAACTATTACTAAGAACGGGACAGTAACTTGAAAAAAACCCGAGACCACGGCGAGTGCAATATATTAAAACAGGCAATTCATAGATATCTATACTGTACCTATTAAATGTGTTAAACATAGATCTCTGTGCTACCAACAGTACCGCATTTACTTGAAGCAATTACTTATATTCTTAAAACGAGCTAAGTTATTTACTTAGAAGATAAGCATGTCGAAAATACGATTGATACGAGACCCTTAATATTGCAATAATCAAAGAGAAGAAGAGGAGGAAAAAAAAAATTATCTGAGAAAATTAAACCATCTTAAGTCTATGCTATAACAAATATGTGTTCGACAAATTGCCATACTAACACTACTAGTGGAAAGTGTTTTTAATAGACATAAATATAAAAAATACTTTTGATCACTTTTCAAATTCTTTGTACAAAACACGAAAATGTATAAAGAATATACGGATGACTTTAACAAGCCTTTCGAAGGTAGTCTAAATTAGCTCACCCACTAACAAAGGCCGTTTAAATTCTGTTACCTTTTCGAATAATCACAATTATTAATTACAAAAATATATTTTTAGATCAGTTGATATCTCAGATATAATGGCCTCTATAATCTGAAGATCGCAATCCCAGCAGCTTCAAGCTACAACAGCCTCAATCCTGTTGGCCTTTTTCATATATCTCGTTTCAAAAATCATATTCAAAGAAGGGATAATCTTAGACAGCCGGAGCTAAACACTATAAGCCAAAACCCTATGCAATGAGATAAGTTTGCAACGCTCCACGTGAAGACCATTATCATCTAATAAGCGCTAAAACCATTTGCCTGTAAAGGTTCATACATTATCCCACGTTATCAATCACTTTAAAACATGAAAGTACTAAACTAGAGACCATCTATCAAGTTTATCTTCTTGAGTTACAAGAACACTCAACCTAACCATTATTTATATCTATTGTTCTTTGTGGGCAATTAAAAACCTTTTCACGTATCCAAAACTCATTAAACGGAATTAACAACTCACATGAGGAGCTATTTAGAACGACATGAATGTAATTGAACTCGAGAATGAATGTTAAAAACACTTATTTTTGGAGTTAGGTTGCTTTTATAGGTAGGTATGTAAGTTTTTAGATGTTTTGTGGAAGAAATATCGTTATAGTCTTCCAATACAAAGCCTGAACCAATCGAGCGGTCATGGATAAGTATGTAAGTACTATGTATACATGTATCAGCCTCTTTAAGACAGGAGGTTTGACTATTCCAGCCGGACCGGTTGGTTTATGGTTAATTTCAAGTGTCAATCCTCTTTGGAGTGATGTTGCCCTGCATAGTGCATGGGCTTCCTTAGTTGCTTCTTACGGCACCCATGGTATGAATAAGGCTGGTAATACTCCCTTAATTCGTCACTACACGGATTGTATATATATACAATCCGTGTAGTGACGGCCTATACACGGATGGTATATGTATACAATCCGTGTATAAGCAAGGAGGCTTCTTTGAATAGGCAAGGAGGATTACTGGTGATGCCATAGTTTGGTGTATCTTTAAAAATGTACGTTTTTTATTATTAATTTCATTTTTTTTTCATGGAAGATGGGGCATACTAGCATACGTATCACCTGATGGTAAGCAATTACCGCCCATGGACACCTGTAACACCAGAGGCGTCACAAGTGCATTACCAGCCTTAGGGAGATGGGGAGATGGATTAACAAATTTTCATTAAATGCGTATGAAAGTCTAAATGGTACTTACATTAAATTTTTTAAACTTTTTTGTCTGTCTGTTTGATCAGGCTAATCTCTGAAAAAGCTGGATTGGTTTAGACAGGACTTTCTTACTTTGATTTAGCTAATAAAATTAAGAAGTAACTTAGGGTACGGCCCGGAGTTATTGTTATAAATTGCAACCGCGGATAACACTGCGGGCGCAGCTAGTTCTTAAATAAAACCGAAGGCAAAAAGAAAAGCATTAATCTTTATATTTAAAATAGGCGACAAACATTATTCCCAAATTCAGACACTTTTAATGTTTTATAAGTAATCCGCTAATGGTCATCTTACAAAGTAAATAGCAAGACAACTACTATACCATTACGAAGGCATAATCTGGTTCGTTCTACTTTCTAGAAAGAATTCTGGAAGATCTTTAAAGACTTATCGGTTTTCCCATCTTAAAGAAACAAAGCGACGGACGAGATTAAAGCATTATTACTTTTAAAACATCTGAAAGTGGACAAAAGTTGTGGGAGCAAAATTATTTTATGTAACTTGAATAACATAGAAGTATTATTAAAATACTTGAAGCTGTTGTTGTTTGATTATAAAAAACAACAACTGTCACAGGAACAATATCAATCTTAAACTCTTTTGTTGATGCAGGATGATTTGGCACAAAATTGAATTGGGTTACGCACTCGAAAAATGATTTATAATAAGCCGTATAACAGCCGTAAAGTCCTTAGTATGAGTGGTTATAGAGTAAAAATACAGGTGTCATTCTATGTCGTGTCGTAACATGCAACTAAGAGAGAAAACTACAAAATAAAATTATATTCTAAGGCTATATTAAAGATTTAAAAACTCTTAGCCATTGTAAACGCCCCCTTTAGACGATTTGAAAGCTAGTTCTTATAAAACACTCGAGCTGAATCCTCTTTCACTACACGTAGTTGGAGATAAACAGTCGCTGAGTAGATAAAGGCCATTGCAAACGGTAGCTACAATTTAAAGGATTATCTTTAGCGTGTCCTTCGTTTTACTGAAAACATACGGGAGTAGATTACGCCCGTGTCAGCTACGGTAAAACTTATAAGCGGTAAGCGGATATTAGAAATTGGCATTTTAAAGTCTCATTTTTGAACAGCAAAATAATGTCCACCTTTAGCAAGGAAATAGTTAATGCTTTGATATTTTGTTTATAAGACCTTTTCAATGAATGTGTGCTGTGTAATTAAGGTTGCATATATTACGTATATTTCCAACATTTTCATTACAGATACGATAACTTTTTGTTGCAATATGTGCAACACAAAGGTTTTTATTATAATATAATTTAGTGTTATAGTTTTCTATTTCATTCTGCGGTTATAATTCCTAGAATTATTAATATAATTAGGATGATGTTATTAGTTTATGGAAATCATGAAAAATAAATCTATACCCACCCCGGAAAAGAAAATCGTCTTCAACACTTGTATACTTCCATGTCTCACCTACGGCTGCCAGACCTGGCCACTAACACAGAAAATTGAGCACAAACTGGGTGTATGCCAAAGAGGAATGGAAAGGAGTATGTTGGGACTAAGGTTGAAAGATAAATGGAAAGCTACAAGAATTAGGAGCATCACCAAAGTAGCAGATGTCACTCTAAAAATACGAACGTTGAAATGGAAATGGACTGGTCACATGATGAGATTAACAACAGGAAAGTGGACCAAAAAAGTAACAGATTGGTACTCACGGAACGGAAAAAGACGTAGAGGAAGGCAGAAAAAAAGATGGGAAGTCGATTTGCCGAAGGATTGGAGAAGGACAGCAATGCACAGGCAATTGTGGAGTTATCTTGAGGAGGCCTATGTCACAAGACAGCCTGACCTACTAACTGACAGTAAATGTTAATTTATATACATACAGAAAATAGAAAAAAAGTTTATATAGTATAATAAAATATAGTTAGCATAGTCTTATATTATATCACATATTGTGCAAAGGTCAGAGTAATTAAAGGCTATTTCTATTTTTATTTTATTTATTTATTATTAGTTTATGAATAATGGTAAAAATAATAGTAAAAAGTATTGTATGTTACTTCTAATACCTCCAAGAATATGTGTACAAAGTTTCATGATAATCGGTTAAGTAGTTTTTGCATGAAAGCGTAACAAAACTACATTTGCATTTATAATATTAAGTATGATTAAAAGGTTGTGGAATTCTTGTGTAAGCGGATGCACCGATTTCAATGAAATTCTGTATGGGGACACTTTGATAATTAAGAAAGGTCATAGACTCTTTAACACGATAACCAACATACACGTTGGCGGGAAAAAGTTATTGAAGTATTAGTATAGCTTTGTATTACACTAAAATATTAAAAAAAACTGATAATTTGATAAATACTACTTAGCACTATCTATATATCTATACAAATAAATAAAATCGGAGTGTCTGTTTGTAATATTATAATAACCGCTTTTTACGAAATGCATTTGTATATATAAAAGGATAGGAAAAAACATATACCAAAATAACATTTTTTTTTCAATTTTTGTCTGTCTGTCTATCCATCTGTCTGTTTGTTCCGGCTAATCTCTGGAACAGCTGGACCGATTTTCACGGGACTTTCACTGTCTGGCTAGTTGATCATAAGGAGTAACTTGGGGTACTTTTTTCAGACTACCTTTACAACGTGGCGTTATCCGCAGTTGTTATTGTACCCCGGGGCTCAAGTGCGCGCGTAGGCGCTCATAGCCCAGTTGCACTCAGTGATTAGAAACAATCAGCGAGGGCAAGTAACGACGGCGCGGTTAGTACCTGGATGGATGACCGCTGGTGGCATGTTACCATGAGCGTCTCCGTGATTCGGAGGTCACGTTAAGCAGTCGGTCCCGGTTGTCATCATACGGTAACAGTCGTGAAGCTTAGTTGGAGGCCTTCGGGCGGCTTAAAAACATCCAACGGCAAGATTTACGTAGCTACAACGTATTCTTGCCAGTCCCCAACCCGCACTTGGCCAGCGTGGGGACGTATGGTCTTAACCCTCTCCTTAAGCCCAGCAGTGGGACATTATGGGTTGTCGATCGGGGCTCAATCATCATATTAGTAGATAAATTCATTTTGAATTTGCTGGATTAGCTGTGACGTTAAAAAAGGGCTTTAGCAAATAAAAATCCGTTGTCAATGTTAATCTATAAATTTCTAAATTTTGTCATTCCAATATTATTTAATAAACAAAATATTATATGTATGCCAACACACATATATATGTCTAATCAAATATATTTTCAAATGCTTAACAAGTGTACGAGCACAACATTTAATATTAATCGTGGAAACTCAAAACTCTCAACTCAAACAAATCTAACTTCCTCCAACAAACTTGTAACTGGATCCAATTCATCTTAATCAAATATCTTAGCCTTCACTTTGTTCACGAATCTAAAGCCCAAGGTACAAAAATGGATGTATTTAAGTCTTTCATAGATATACTGTTTTCAATATAAAATTGCCATATTGAATAACTGTCGCTGATCACAAAGCGTTCGATTTGACTTTCAAATAAGTTAATCAGAGACCATTTTTAGCCGACTTCAAAAAAGGAGGAGATTATAAAGTCGACGATTGTTACCTTATAACTTGCGACTGGGTGAACCGATTTTGATGTCACTTTTTTATTTGAAGCTAGTGCTTCTCGTGTGGTCCCATTTCAATTTGGTCCAATTCGTGAGGTCGGTTTTTTGTTTAAATTTGTAATTATTAAGGAGGGGGTTATTTTCAGCAGTGAACTATTAAGGACTGTCGATAATCTTTATGAAGCAGATACATAATTGAAGTCCCACATTTCACTGATTTTATTTTTAGTTCTACGTGAGAAGTCTATTACGGTTAACCAGGTACTTTAAAACTTGACGATAAAATTAGAAACACAATAAAGAGAAAATAAAACAAAGAAACACATTGATGGGATTGAATATTGTTTGTAAAAATGGATCAAGCAGTGCAAGCCATAGTTCAAAAAGGTCTGGTCCATATAAATGTAGCTGAAAGTGGTACTTCGAAAAGCCATTTTTAATAAAATATACAAAGCGCTAATCGGTTGTACCAATGTACAAATAATCTTCTTTAACATTATCCGAAAGCTGATGATTGGAAGGAATGAAATGTGTGAATAGTTAAACACAGCAAAAATTGCAAAACATAATTTGCTGCCGTATGTTTTTAAAGGAAGGCAATCATTCGCACGTGATCGTAGTATTAGCTACGTGTTCGTAGCTAACTTGTCTACGAACATCTCTTCGTAATACACGATTTGTCACACGTAGAGAGGAAGCAGCATATTTATGTAGAAATAAATTGGATAATGAATTCTTTTAGTGTTTAATTTCTAGTTTGAAAGTTGTAAATAAATAAATAAATATTTCAGACATCTAACACACAACGCCATCTAGTCCCAAATTAAGCAGAGCTTGTATAATGGGTTAGTACCCATAATACATATGACAACTGATAAATACATATGTATTTTTTTGTAAATACATACATATCATACATAGAAAACACCCAAACTCCGAAACAAACATTTGTAGATCATACAAACATTTGACCCGACCCGGAAATCGAACCCAAGACCTCAAGAACAGCAGTCGCATACGATACCGCTGCGCCACCGAGGCAGTCATGTATTTATTTCAATCATTATTTCCTTGCTCAAAATCAATGACAGTGGCGTAAATTGGAAAAGGCATATGTCCGGCAGTGGACTGCAATATATTGTTAAAGATGATGTACATTTTTTATTTATACATTTGAAAAATATTACATTAAAGCAACTGTTGCTAAATTGTAGATAGGTTTACAGTCAATAATTAAAATTTAGCAGGATACTTACATGCATTAGGTTTTGAAATGTGACATCACTAAATTTAGCTCCCCTTCCATAATTTATGACATTATGTCACACTTCGTTGACTCCATCCCTAGGATTATGTGCCTGTTATACATTGTAGATCTTCCCACACACTTTTGACCTGTCACCACCAGAACAGCCCACGTAAATCGTTACGTTCCTTTTCATGCAGAGTTTGCCAAGAAGATATTGGTTATTTGTGACAAGACCATCTTTTGTGCGTTTTATGAAACACAATGTTTATTTTGGTTTTGTTAGTGTATTTACTTGATTCAAAGAATTTTAATTAAGATGGTAGGCTACCTAAAATTGCTTTAAACTCGCTGCGCCTCGCGATATAACCGCGGGGTTTTGATGTTTCTAAATAATAGACTATTCACTATTTTATTATTTTTAATTTAGGTTTCACGTAACCCTAGCTTCTTTAAGTAAAAGTAATTTAAATAATAGTATGCTACGCCTGATTTACTTCTTATATCATCAGTTTCCTGCCAATGAATGTTCACTAAAATCGGTCTTGCTTTTCCAGAGATTAGTCAAGACACACAGAGAGACAAAACAAATTTTATTTATTTGTATAGAATGAAGTACAGTGAACATCATACTGTTAAGGTAAGGTGCTCTTAAAACTTCATTATGAAGAAAAAAATGTTACGGATGTCATCAAGCTTCCATGAGGTGATAAACTGATTAAGTAACTAAAAAAATACTGTGCATATTCAGATGCGTAGTTAATATCACAAAATGCTGTTAATGCTACCAATTATTTTTAAAAACAATTAGTAATTCTTTTACTTTCATCAGGAATTCAGTCAACGAGACTCTTCGTCTGAATCGTAAGAATCTCAAGGCTGATATTACGCGAGGAGATCATCTAAGAAATTCTCATATTGGTTTCGTTACAAAAAAACTGCTAACAAAATTGACAGACATGTATTCGAAAGGTACAAAAATCGATACAACTTTCAAGCCGGAGTAAGAAGACATTATTCCCGAAAATATCTCACCACATTTAGTAAGTAAATTAGATTAGGCGATTTCAGCCATGGCGGTCAGTCTCAACGGAAACCAACCAACTACAAAAGTGTGTGTGTAAACACAGGAGCACTCTCTGTTCCCTGTCTACCATAATTCGAAGGGACGGTTATCCGACACGACAGGGGAGAGATCAGGCGCAGGACAGCCTTAGGTGTTCTGCGAGGCACGGTGGCTGAGACCAAAAAAAGAAGAAATAAGATAAAAGGCAAAGGAAGTATAGAAATTATACTATACAATTTTTTGATCAGTACAAACTCTAGTTAGATACAAGTGATCGGGTATTAAAAGAATATTTATAATGCGTTGGAGTTTTCAATTAACACTTAATAGACCGGTTCAATTATCATTTCAATTACTTTATTTATACTGAAAACTTATTTAATACTTATCTCAGAAGTAAACTTGATATAAACTATAACATCCCGTCCAGCTATCGTGTTATGGTAGGTCAAAATCACCTTTTTAATGCGAGGACTTTTCATCAGTCTTCAGTAGTCCAGCAGTGTACTTATAAAAGCTGATGTATCATAATGATGATGATGCTTTTTTCATTCCTGAGCGCTTTTCTTGTACCATATAAGACTATGTCTTTTACCGTCTTTGAGACTGGAGGCCCAACGATGCAAAGGCATCTTGAGAGGCCGCCATAATGTAGGTCACCATGCTGCATAGTTGCATTATCTGCATTTGCACTGGCAATTTTGACCACTAGTTTTGGATTCATGCTTTCCATCAGGTAGGATAGAGTCAGTTCGGCAGACTCATATTAAAATCTCAGCTGAAAGAGGTAAACTAATGGACATTGACCCCACAACAACCGTTCCTGTGTTGCTGATAATGGAGCGTGGGTAAACTCGCTACAAGGTGGTCCGACGACCTGGTGAAGGTTGCAAAAAACCATTGATTGAGAACTGGCACCCTATTTAAGATATATTTTTGTCTTTTTTATATCATCAAATAGATATGAAAGTCTGAAAAGCAATATTTTATCATTGGGATTCGCATTATCGAGATCAAGTTCAAGCTCTTAATCGAGAGACATCTTTAAATCGAGTGTCACTCATCTAAATGAATTACATGACAGATGATTTATATTTTAACAAGTTGCTGTCACTCGAATATATTTTGGTATTATTTAAACATTTTCTGGTTCAAATATGATAGCTATGGGCTGTTTTGGTATAAGTGACCAAAAAAGGGCCATAGCTAGCGTGTTTTGATTTCATCGAAATGAAATCTTAACCAATGGACCAACTAACATAAAAAAAACGGGCAAGTGCGAGTTGGACTTTAATTATCTATACATTTCAAGCGTCAACCTATTGCTAAATAATAAATAAGTTTACGGTCAATAATTAATAAAATTAAGCAAAATACTTAGATGCTTTAGGTTTTGAAATGTGACATCACTAAATTTAGGTCCCCTTTCATAATTTATCACATTATGTCACACTTCGTTGACTTCCATCCCTAGGACTATGTGCCCGTTATAAGTTGTAGATCTTCCCACAAATTTTGGCCTGCCTCCAGAACAGCCCACGTATTATTGCCTTTTCTTTTCCAGCCTTTCGTTTATTTATTTTATTTTGGTTTTTAGTATTGTTATTTGTTCTAAATAACTGTCTATACTTGAAAAAACTTTAAATTAAATTTGAAAATTCTATATAGATAGATAGAAAACTCTTTATTTGCACTCTTTATTATAGAGTTACACGAGAGTATAAAATGTCAGACGTGTAGTGTAAAAATAGCCACCATATTGCCAAACGCAATCTATTCCAGTCTTAGGATGGATCAAATTTTTCGGAGAGAAAGTAGTTGACTGTGCATTAATTTAAAAAAAAATATTTTTCTAGCAATGCTTTTTTTACTAAAAGCTGTTGTTAGCAATATCCAGCTTTTTAAAATATCAAGCTTCAAAATAACCTATAATCGGTTGTAATCACTTATTTATTTAACTACAGTGTTTTGTAAGGTTAATATGTTTACGTTTCCATCAAGTTTCTAAGAAGGTTCCTATACAACTGGATGCTTTGCAGGTCAGGAATGTGGTCATTGTAACTGATCACGTATTCAACAAACAGAAAGTTAAAAGTGATTTGTATAATACAAACTGTGTATAAGCCATATATCTAAAAAATAAATTGACTTAAAAACAATATGATTTGTCTTTAAATCTTAATTACCCTAAAATCTACTTCAATTAATTTATATATTACTTTTGTCTCCAAAAGGAGTAATAAAATATCTACAACACTTTGATTTAGGTAAGTTGTAGATTTAATTAACGTCAATTAAACGAACCTTTTGACAGAATCAACACAACAATATATTATTAATAATGTCTCTATTACAATAAACGAAAGGACGCATCTTATCATAAATTGCGAATCAGAAAAGTCCATTTAAATCTAGACAAAGGTAAAGACGGACAGCTTTAATTTGTCAAACGGGCCATTTACTGGTAAGCACGCCAGAACAATACTATTGTGTTAATGAATGGCTTTCCGTCCTTTACTTCAAGCAGACTTACTTTTTTTTAGCATGGCAAAGGTATTACACCTCTACCTCAAAGAGGTGGCTGTTAACGATTTTCGGAAACTTTTTCATATTCAGAGTGCGACTCGTGGAATGAGGTACTTTTCATAAAAGCTGTTTTATACTTAGGTGCGTGATTTGTTTTTTTTTATATTTAAGCTGCCAAAATGACTCTGCCCTGCCTGATGGAAAGCATGAGCAGAATCCAAGAGTGGTGGTCACCATCCTCAATGCGAAAAAGAACAATGCAGCATGGTGACCCACACTATGGCATCCTGGGGGGAAGGGGGATGGTGAGGGGGATAGGGGGCGTTAGATTNAGCATGGTGACCCACACTATGGCATCCTGGGGGGAAGGGGGATGGTGAGGGGGATAGGGGGCGTTAGATTGGGGTATGGGCCTCCGGTATCCTCACTCACTCGATGAAACACAGC
The DNA here is from genome assembly GCA_003709505.1 of Hyphantria cunea. NCBI lineage: Eukaryota > Metazoa > Arthropoda > Insecta > Lepidoptera > Erebidae > Hyphantria > Hyphantria cunea. The sequence continues at coordinate 677,911 of PKRV01002720.1, forward strand.
GTAAGAGCTGTTTCACACCGGTTTTCTGTGAGGCCGAGGTATCACTCCGGTCGAGCCGGCCCATTCATGCCGAAGCGTGGCTCTCCCACGGTAAAAATGTTCCTTAAAGTTTTTTTATAAGGTTTATTCTACTTTTTTTTACTCGAAATTTGTTTCAAACTTTGAAACAAATTTCAAAGAAAATAGAATGATTAAATAGTGTGAAATTCTTAGTCAAAGAAGACAATTTAATACAAATTATTAATGTAAACTAACTTTGCGATCAGATTGGTCTAACTTTGAGAATAAAACTTTCGAGACATTCATTTTTCTTTCTAATTCGTTTAAAGTATCTCTAAAAATATAATTTATTCACATTTCTTTTCACAAAGTTGTTATAAGATGCATTTGAAATTCAATTCAGAAATCTATGTGAGTAGAAGAATAAAATATTAAAGTTATAAAGCCGTTTTCAGCTTTGTGACATAATTACGTATATTAACTATGTACTAAATGGTGAGAGTAATAACATTATCTCTGTTGCACAGTGGTAAAGCATTCGAGTACAACGTCAGAGAACTTAGCTTTAACCATCCTCTAGTACAAATATTTCTAGAACAAAATCGTAAACAAAAACTGTTTGTATAACAGTGATTTTTAGACATCTTCATATATTTCATATTAAAAATCTTTTGAAAATAAATTAGCATAAAAGTAAAGTATTATAAATTTCAGTTACTGGTTGCTTCATTTCACAAATCCCTATATCTTGAACAATAACGACATCAGTTTTAGCACGGAGCCCCATTTAGTCCCCGTGTTTAACCTAGACCGAGAACCTTGATTAAGCAAGTAAAGGATCCTCAAGTAGTGAATTGTTGATACTCTGTCCAGTCATTATTTCAATTTATTTTAATATATATTATGTTCAATTATATGAATACGGCACGTATCATCTAAATGACATGATCCTGTATCAAATATCTTACCGAAGATCTTTATTATACCAAAGAGAAGCCTTAAAATGTTTAGTTATCTTTTAATAAGGTGGGATCCATTATAGAAATGCGCATGCACTTATTACAGTCTTAATACACCTCTTTTCCTTTATCTATGTTAATCAATCTCTGCAATATATGCAGACCATACTTGTCGATTCCTAGTGCTCTTCACATGGCTTTTTTTTCATAACATAATCATTCGACCACTTTAACACTTGCACACTCATTCCCATTGTGGGTCTTCTATCATCCATTCCTTCTGCGTGGCCGAACAATCATAACATCCCCATTTCAATCCTTGTCCCTACACCTTCTTTCAGTAAGCAATGGCTTCCTGTCATCCACAGATATTAATTACACCTATTCATTGGCAAAAAAATATATTTTATTTATAATAATTTAATACGAAATAAGTTTTCATTTTTTTTTTATGAATGCGGATGCGGGCACCTCATGGCTGGTTGTAGTGGAGATACTTCGAGAAGGTCAGGTCCAGCAGTGGACGTTCTTTGGCTTAACTGATGAAGATAACTTAACTAAAGGGTTAGAAATTTTCTAAAATATATTGTCATAAAATTACCCTAAACATCTTCATCCATTCAATTTTTTTTTTCATTTAATTTCAAAGTATAGGATTAAAACACGTTTTTCATATTAATATATGAACCGGCCTCACAGAAAACCGGTGTGAAACAGCGTATGCGTTGTATTTTACAAAGTGAGAGAGGATACCGAAAGTCCATACCCCAACACCTTCCCCTATCTCCCTCCCCCATCCTCCAAAGGCCGGCAACACACTTGTGACGCCTCTGGTGTTGTGGGTGTCTATGGGCGGCGGTAATCGTTTACAATCAGGCGATACCTCTGCTTATTCTATACTTTAAAAGTACCGTTTTACTAAATATTAATTTAAATACCTAAGTTCGTATGTCACCTGAGTTTGTATGTATTTACTCAAAAAAATCCATGAGGTAACGGAATAAAATGTAGAGTGTAACCACAACAATTCAGTCTATTCAACCAATAGGTAGTACAGGCCACGCGAAAGTCCGACAACTACCACCAGTAGACCTCCTTCCGTGGAGGTCGACAATTTCGGATGCATGGCATGGCCGCATCGAAAATCTGCGTAAGCGGCCAGCTCTCATGTCGAACTCCTCGGTCGAAGACTGAACAATGGCCGCCTCCTCTAGCAGGTTCCTATCTAGCTTGGCGACGGACCACCGCGGAAAGTGCGAAGAACCCCCATCACGTGACCCCTAATGGGGCCCAAAACTTTCTATGTCTGTGGCAACCCGCCTAATCAGAGTGGTGTCGTTAGTCATAATCTCTTTTTGAGAAGAGGCTTGTGCCCTGCAGTGGGCTATCGAAGGCTATGACGACAATCATGATTAATTATATGAAGTAAATTAATAATGACTCTAGTTGTTTTAGGGTTCCATACCTCTTAAGGAAAACGCAAAAAACGGAACCCCTATAGGATCACTTTCTTATCTGTCAGTCTGTCTGTCTAAATCCTTTGTCTCAGGAACGCGTAGAGGTATCAAGCTAAAATTGTATTTAATACTCAGTTCTACTGTGCCTTGGAACTGTGAAAAATTCAAACTTCTAAGATACAGCCGTTTATGTTGCAAATTTTCGACGCTCGAAAGGGAATCAAAACCTACAAGGTACTTCCCGTGTACTCAGAATCTTAAAATTTGGTACGGAGCAACGTCTTATTCAGGTTTGTACGGAACCCTCGATGCAACAGTCCGACACGCACTTGGCCAGTTTTTTGTGATACTTATCATACCGTTACGAAGAAAAATAATAGAAATGTTGGTCGAAATTAAATTTTCAATGGGGTTCGACTTATATTTCCGAAATCATAGTCTTAAAAAAGTCATAGTCAGCTCATGAACTTATACATACCATAGAGGGTAAAAATATATTTTTAGTAACTATATTTTACATCTTGTTTTATTCAGAATTTTAGAGTTACTAATCCAGGTAGTATTAAAGGATTAGTATTTTTTAAATCATGTGGCACATACGAAAGTAAAACTTCTTATAATTCTTTCGTTATTCGTCTTTTAAAATTGATCTTTTAACATCAAGAATTAATAATACCTACTAATAAATTAATGTTATTATATTATTAATAAGTAACAAATATAACCTACTAATAAATTAATATTTATATATTTGTTATCATTGTTTAATATTTTTCGGAAAACATTGCTAATTTTCCGAAAATTGATGTGGAAATAATATTCGTAATTTAATTTTATCGTTTTCCATTCATAACATAATTAATACCTATCCACCGAAGATCGAATGTACTAATTAATATTTAATATTAATTATTATTTTATTTATTAATTTAATTATATTACTAACCATGTCCAGCTGTGGACTGCGATAGGAGAGGATTACATTCATAAACCGCAATAAGCTGTATGTCTTAATCCTCTAACATTTCTCCTCCGAAGTGCAATACTTTCTATAATATTTAAAAGAACTAACAATTTTTTAAATATTATAATCTGTATTGATATAAAAAATATGTGAATAAAACAGCGTATTTAGAATCTTCTCCTTTTGAGGCGAAAATATTACTTTCTAGATACTCCTCATAGTAGCAGACCGATCTAAAAGTCACATAAAGAATAGATTAATATCTACGAATTAAAAAGAAAATATATCACCACAGTCACGTCCTAAGAAAGTCAAAGAAAAAAAATATATCATAAAAACCCACAAAACTTATGCTTAATAATAATAATGTTTAAGAAATATAAAATAAATAAATTATATTTTCTCACTCACCTGTTGTTGGTCGTCAGAAGCGCACCTGATGCCACAAACACTCCGCTTACAATAAAATATATACGCGCCTATGAACTTCTAATCAGTTCAAAATCTAAATCAGTAAATCAAAAAGAAGAATTTATTGTCTTCGTTACTTTTTAATTAACGTCAAAAATTCATATTTGACGCGCGTTTAAAAATGGAAGTCAGTTCGGATTTCAAAATTATTGTCCGTTTCTTGCGTGTTCGGAAGAGACGTGTGCTGTGCGAGCCGTTGAGGGTAAGACTGAAATGTGGGCTGAAAACAGGGGCTGTAGCGACATGGAACATCGAGTGGGTGTCGTAAGATGGAGCTGGAAATATATAGGTAACGTTTGTGTGAAAGAGATGGCTGTAAAATCGTAGGGGGAGTGCGGCATACGTACTAGAAATCTTCATGCCAGGAAGAATTTGTAGGCGTTCATAATTGTAGCTTTGATTGAGGTTTCCGAATTTAATAAGTTGTCTTCGGTGACGTTTTGTCATTTAGGCCGACTGATGCAGCTTGATGAATAGGTTGTGCGAATGATAAGGCTGATTTCATACTAACGATTATTCCACAATAAATATCGATTATATCGAACATTTTTCTGTGGGATAAATGAGGTAGCAAATGATGGTAATCATGTATATATTACCTAATCAAGGCATTTTTGGGCGGCAGTTGGTGCATGGGTTGTGGTAATCGCGAATTGATAAAGAACCGTTAGCCTAATGTGTGTTGTTTCTTGTCACAAATTTAAGCTACCGAAGTTCCGTAACCAGGGTCTAAGGAGACGAAGTGAGACCAGATGTTGTCTAGATTATTATTAATCATCTATACTATATTTTTTTGAAGTAAAATGCTTTTATTATTGGTTATTTCCTTTGGGCCATTTTCTAAACCTATATCCTCCCAGGCTGGGCTCTGGAAATTTACTCAGGTGGTTAAAAAAGCAATGAATGAACTTACTTAATCCTTACAGCGGTTTTCTATGTGCTTACATTTTTGCCGAGTCTCTTTCTAGCCAAGTTGCATTCCAACATAAATGTAGACGTTAAAAGGAAACGAACAAATGTATCTGAATGGTGATCACGCTTATTATTAACGTTTTTAACGCTAGATCACGTGGTCAAATCAAAATATTAGCTAATAGTACAAGAGAATACAGACGTTAGCAACTACAGAAAGATAATCTACACGAAGCACTAGCAACTTGAATGAGACTACTGGTTTTTTATGCCCATCTAACTCCCCTATGATACCATCCCATTCTTTCGAGCTACTGCAGTCCGAGCTTCGCTTCCTCATCGGGGACATATTGTATCCGTCACACAAGTGTACCTTCTTCCTGTATCTATTCTAAAAATGATTACATTTCCTGGAATTTCATCGTCGAGTCCTTCAATAGGCAGCCGGTCATAAAGTCATTGTCATCAACGGCCTATAAAAGCCCACAGTTGTACATACGTAGGTTTCTAATTTACACTCTCGATTGTCGGTACTTGATGGAACTTGTTGCAATACATTCTAAAATTGAACTCACTTGCACTTATTCCACTGATTTATTTATTTATTTTTACACCTGACCGCTTTAAAATTCGAAAAAGTGCAAGTGAGTTTAATTCTAGAATGTAGGTTTCTGTTTAGAAAGGAGTTTTGGCCTTCTACACCACGTCGACTACATGGATTGAAATAGGGTTTGTTTAAACTAACTAACAACAATAAACAAACCCTACTTGCGTGATTGATACTCTAAGCCTTGGTGATGACACGAAGCTCGGACTGTAGTAGCTCCAAAAAGTGGAATGGTATCATAGGGAAGTCAGAGGGTCGGCATAAAAAACTCAATAACCTTAACCAAGTTGCTAGTGCTTCGCGTCGATTCTCTTTCCAAAGTTGGTAACGCCTTTGCTCTCTTGTTTTATTATCTATTAAAATATTTTGTTTTGACCTGCTTGAAGAAGCCTAAAAATAGAAAATGGATAAGAAAGAATGATGATAGCTTATCGTCCAGACTATATGTAGTTGACTATTATTTGAGGATATTAATGTTTGGACATATAAACTCGAATAAATGTTTCGCCATAGTCACTTTTTTTACATTTTCTGTGGGATTATATGCAAAAAGAGATTCTAATACATTTTCCATTTCTTAGTCTCTATTTTTCCTTTATAAAAATGATTTCAGTATATATACCACATATAGTATATAGTATATATAGTAGTTATATAGTAATATACCATACATTAGTAATAAGCGAAATTTAGAAGTAACTTTATCGAAAAAAATTAAATTCTTAATTTTGCTCAGGGAAATCGTTAAAGGCTAACTTAAAAACATTTATTGCAAGAAATGTTTCTCAAAAAACACAGAAAGAATAAGAATCATCTACAATTCTTTATCATCATATTTTACTGGTTCTGCTCATTTTACTAAAAAAACGGAAGATACTTTTCCAATTTATTCATCTAAATGCCATAGCAATGACCTTCTCCGTTCTCCATTTATTTTTATCTGACTACGCGAAGCCAAAGGGTTCTGGTTTTCACAGTCTATGTATCTTTGCACACCTAAACTACTGAACCGATTTCAATAAATGAGTTGTCAACAGATTCATAATAAGTAATTCGTGACCTACCTCAGGAATCAAAGTATCTCCAAGCTAAATTAGATTTGATCAGTTTCAGCGCTTTAGCCTTGAAAGTGTTACAGACTGATAGATAGACAGACAAAAAGATTAATTTTATAATTTTGAATATTTGTATAGATTTCACACAGATAATGGTGTCAAGCATTTCTATCGTTGTTTATAGTGAATGAATATATTAGATGTGCCCGTCGGCAGCGGGGATCACTTACCAAAAATTGGATACTGGAACACGCTGCTCTTTTTTAACATTTAGAATTTAAGAATTCCTGATCTCACATTCCTATTTAAGTTAAATTTAATTTTAGACAGTTAAAAAAAAGACTATGAGCGACCAGTTTCATAAGTTGTGTCATATTTATGCTTTATAACTAGCACTAATATAAACATATAAATCGTCCAGGTATGATAGAAATATATATATAATTATATAGACATATATAACTAACATATTATAAAAGCTATTTTATATACTAACTATTTTATACTAACTATTTTATAAAAGCAAAAGTTTAAAGTATTACAGTAAAATAACTTATCGTCAGAGCCAACACTAGCATCGCTTGCTACACTTCAACATCAGTCGAACATAGCAAAGAGCAATACTGAACGAAGACCCCCCTAAAAATCCATCATAAGCATTGATGTAATCAAATATAACACGCTTTCCCACTTTAATATAACGCGCTTCTGGCTCATTTAAATTCTCACGGGAAACCCGACGTTATATTACATATAAAAAATTGGAACCCTTATCATTAAAACTGTTCTTACGAAACATTTATATTTTATTATATTCCTAAAATTTTTGCCGCTTAAAGTTATTAGATTATGTAAAAAGTCTACTTATAATCGATTCTAAATAACAATGAACAATCCTACATAAAGTATTATAAGGTGTGTTGATTTTTCAAACTACTATAAAAGACCTTTACACAAAGCGGAAACTAACATGGCACTTACACAGCGTACCGGCTTTGCATGAAAGCGTTCGCATGGTTGGAAAAGCGGTTAATGTGAGAGTGATTTTAAGGGTGTTGATCCATTCAAGCTTTGTGAAAACTTAGCAAAGGTTTATACAATTTCAAAGGAATAATTCGTTGAAAAATTTAGAAAATATATTTTATAAGAAAACATCTTTATCTAAATGTTAGTAAGAAAGTTAAGAATTTTATTACTAGCTTTTTGCCTACGACTATGCAGGCGTACATGATATGATAAAGAGCGTACTCCTTCTTAAAAGTACGATTGTGACGCTTCTGGTATTGCGGGAGTCCATGGGCGGCGGTAATCCCTTACCATCAGGCATACGTATGCTCGTTTGCCTTATACCATAAAAAAGGGACGTTTATCATATTATATAAGGTTAAACCACAGATTAGCGCTCACAAACTATAAACTGTTGTTCTGAGTTCGTTTACAATTTTTCAATGTGTTTAATGCACAGATTACTTTACGATTTAGATTTTAATGTACGGTACTTTTATTCTATTTGTTGAATGACTAAGTATACAAGAAATAAATAAATAGTCTCATTGAATTGCGTTGTACATAATGTTAAATTTCAGTTCAATTTTCTCCAAGTACTCAAACTTTAATATTATTATATACATGTATCAAACACAGGTCTGTTTCCGAAATAATATAATTTAATAACAAATATCTTGCAAAATTAAATTTACAAATGTATTGGTATATTTTCGTAGGCATCTATAAACGATGACTCTTTAACATAAACGCCCACGTCAGAATGTGCTGTTTCATTTGAAATTAATAAATAGTCTAGTTCAAATCAAAGCGGAGGCGACATGTTTAATGTTCAAGGTATTTTATAAGCTGTGTTGCTAATTGGCTCTTTTCATACTCTATAATAGCCTAATCACTTAAGAACTATGCGTTTGTGATGGTTGTGAATTCCATAGCCGCATTCGAATAATATTGTACAATTTGTTTGTTGTACAATTTACTTGGGTTTTCAATTTATTAAAGATGGTACTATTTTATTTAACTATTTTATTTGAAGCTGCCTAAAGCTTAAAAGGTTTTGGGTGTGCTTCCCCTGAGGTTTTTGGAGGACTTACCCGGAGAGGAGTCGTTCTTTGACAGAAATGGGTCCGATTCTACCAGAGTACATGTTATTCTCCCTCACTCTTAATGCTGTAACTCTTGTACACCAGGATTAATAGCAATAACCCATTGATACTAGTCATGACCTTCGGAAAGTTTCTAAAAAAAAAATGAACTATCGTGGAACCCACAATGAAACTAATCAGAATAAGTAATAACTAATAATAACTAAAGGAGAGGTCTATCGGGGTGGTACTACGGTCTCTCAGAAAATCGGTACTAAAATATTCATTTTACCGAGTGAAACAAATCTTAAATCTCCCAAATCTCCCCTACACCCGACCCCTGATTCTCGGGACAGTGGCACTCGCAGTTTACCCTCAGGGTTTGTTTCATTATTCCATGCAAATTACTGCACCCAATATTAATATCACTCATGAATATAGTCATTCTAATAAGACTGGTATTTAATTACTCACATTCTAGAATTATGAAAACCAGTTATTTTAAGGTATTTGCAATCGACTATACCCAGTTATCCAAATTTAAATATTTATTGATAACTAAGTGATGAGATCTTATATTATAGCTCGTCTCAACTTAGTAGCCACTTCCAGGCACTGCAAATTTGGGAGAATAAGACCAGGTTACACAATTTTCCCTTAAGTATTAAACTATGAAATGTTTGAATTATTTCAAAAATATGAGATAATAATAATAACTAAAATATGATGTAAGTAAGTAGTGAACAATTTTAAAATCCTGTAAAAATTAAATGATCATGAATGACATTTCACTTCGAACAATTGCGTTAAATTATGCCTAAAACGTTAGTTATATTGTGCATATATTATTCATTATTGTTGATATATTATTTAGGTGTAGGATTTGTACGTATTATTTGTGATTTGTTTCCAAGTATTCTTCTACTGAGTAAAAACACATTTTCCTATTAAAAATACTTTTAGTTGTTAATGAGTAATGTTTATTTGGTTTCACTTTTACAAGCTCTGCTTAGTTTGGAACTAGATGGCGTTGTGTGTTAATTGTCCGAAATATTTATTTATTTTTACTTATTTACTTTTAATGTGAATTGATAAATTTTTGCAAATTTTAACTGCCACGCAGTAAGGGCTCTAATTCAGCATTTAAATTCTGGAAGTTAGTAATGTTTAGAATAGTAAACGTCTCGACTAAACAAGACCGGGATGATTGGGGCTCTTTGGGTATGCCTTCATTCAGCAGTGGACAGCACACAAACAGCTTATGATGATCACAATAGTAATGACACAAACGTAACCAATGTGCACTTACCCTAATTGATTAAAATAGATAGATGATTTTCCTTTGATTCCCACACTGACTTTAGTACTTACCAGTTCTACCGTTAGCAGCATTCAAACCACTTCACCTACAAGCAGACAAAACCTTTTATGTCTTGATTTTTACACAGCTTGTGTTTTTAGAAACTGCAATGTCGAAGGCTTAAGATAATTTCCTATAGCCTCTGTTAGGTTGTGTTTGTGGTTCTTCACACTCTAATGGCTGGATTAATTTGGTATGGAGGTGACTGACCTCTCATTCATTAAAATCGATTCAGTAGTTTAGGCGCTAAGACGGAAAATACAGTTTATGTCAAAACTATTGTAACCTTCCTTCTGGCTCCAGGCTGTCGAGCAAAAAAACTTTGGCTGTTAAGAAATAAACAGCGAAAGTTGGTGAAAAATTTACATTAATTTAAATGGTCTTAAAAATAGAAAAAAATACGTGGAATGTTCAGTTTTCTCTTAAAAGTATATAATTTAAAAGTAAGTAACAACTAGTCCGTGTTTCATTTAAAGAGAAACTTTATTTTGCAAGTTTTTTAGGAATCTCGCTTTAAATAAAAAGCTTTAGATAATTCTTAAGCTGTTGAAAGTTTATTTTGGAACTCTCAACGTAATATACATATATAAAGTATTACCTCTCTAAATTGCGTATGGGTACCGGCAAAGCTTACAATTCAGATATTCTATATAAAAACTAGGCAATGAATATCTGGAGCGTCCATTCAATGAATGCAGTATTATCGTCCATTAAAAACTTTACCTAGATATTCTAAAGAATCCCTAGGGATTTCATGGAATACTGTACCGCCGAGCGCTAGATTCCCTCTGTTGTTGTTGAATCATTTAGATGAGATGAGTTTGAGTGTACATATGTCCCATATATTACACATTGCCGGCTGCACATTAGGCATTGTAAGAATATGTAGACAGTTATAATAAATATAAATAATATTTCATACATTACCTACACGTTTAAGGTATTGTAACATTGCTTAGGTATAACTCAAAAGGAAAAAACGGAACCCTTATAGAGTCACTTTGTTGTCCGTCTATCTATCATGACCTTTCCCTCAGGAAAGCGTGGTGGTATCAAGCTGAAATTCGTATCAATTACCTTCAAGTCTACTGTCCATTGGACATGTAAAAAATCAAACTTCTAAGCCAACGCAATCAAAAGAAACAGTCGTTTATGCTGCTAATTTTTAGAAAACTTCCCATGCATTCAAAATATTGAAATTTAGTACAAAGCAACGTCTTATAGCACAAATAAAGGAAAAAATGCGAAAAGTATTAATTTTTAGTTACGTCATACATGTTTGTAAGGAACACTCAGTGCGGGAGTCTGACTCGCACTTGGCCGGTATTTTTAATGGTATGGGGGGCAAACGAGCAGACGGAGCACCTGATAGTAAGCGATTACCACCGTCTATTGACATTCGGCGACCAGAGGCGTCACAAGTGCGTTGCCGGCCTTTTAAAAGGTCCGGGAATATAGACCCGACACTTCTATTATGCAGATTGCCGGTAATATATGCAGTTCTGTGTAATGACGTATTGATCACCACCCGTAATTATCTCTTAGGTATCATAGGGGCTGACTAAGGGAGCAAACTGCGCTGGACAACATCGCTACAGAGAGAAGGAAATTTATCAACATACTCTATGTCCACCCGTCTGACCAGCGAAGTATTATTCATCATCATTATCAACAACCCATAATGTTCCAATGCTGGGCTCAGGTCTCCTCTTAGAAGAGGGTTAAGGCCATACCTACCCACGCTGGCCGAGTGCGAGTTGGGGAATGGCAAGATAACGTTGTGGCTACTTAATCTTGCCGTTGGATGTTTTTAAGCCACCCAAAGGCCTCCAACTGAACTTCACGGCTGTTATCTTATGATAAAAACTAGGACCGATGCTTAACGTGACCTCCGAATCACAGAGACGCCCATGGTAACATGCCATCAGCGGTCACCCATTCAGGTACTGACCGCGCCGTCGTTGCTTAACCAATCACCGAGTGCAAAGGGGCTATGAGCCCCTAGTAGGCGAAAACCGGTAGAAATGGACTATTAAACACTGTGGATGATGACGATATCATATACATCTCATATTAACATTTTAATCTCCCTGTTCCTTATCAGATAAGATCTCACAGTTATTGATGTCACAGTGTCCTCGTGCAGCAAGACCAAGCTATTGTTGTCTGTTATTTATCGCCTTTCACCTCCGATTAATCTCCCGGTAAAATTAATCTTACCCGGTGAAATTTATAGCTCACTGGTTTAAGAAGTGATTTACTTGTATTCGGAAAATGTAGTTTAATAATAAGGAAGGTAGGTAGTGTAAGTCACCAATCTTAAAGAAGGTTTTCGGTATATCGAATCGATTACTAAAATATTGGTTTTACCGGTAAACGGAATTAACGGAACAATGCGAGTTATTAGCCTTTAACTAGAGGTTATTTTAGTATAGTGTACACGCGCACGATATTGTTATTTTTTCTTTGAAATAATACTTTCATTACTGCAGTGTGTACTTAAATCTTTATCTCCAAAAGGGGTATACAGAGATGATTTGTACCAGCGAAGCGAATTAGGTATAATAAGTTTATATTTAAAGATAAATAAATATGTTCCTTTAGTAACGTGCTTGGTTGACGACAACAAGCTTTCCTCTGTCAGGTAAACTTCAGGACTATATGTAGATGGGACTAAACCTTATAGTGCACGAGTTACTGGAAAGAAGTCATAGTTGTTCATGATGTAGGCTTATTGAATATGCTTTTTTTACCCGACTACGGCAAACCCAGAAAATGGGTAATAGTTTTCGCAGTATATATATGTATATTTCACCGTAGCATCTAAAGTACTGAACCGGTTTTCAATAGGTTCATAATAATGGCTCGAGTGACATAAGCTACAAGGATTTCGAAATCGATTTCGCTAACAAAAACATGACATTTCCCTAAATCTATAAATAGTCGATATAGTCCTTAGTACAGTTAGAGTCTAGATTTAGTCCTTATGTGTTGTGTACTCGGTCGTGACGTATTTATCAAAGATAGAGAGCAGTATATGACGCTGGTATCTTCATTGACTTCTAAGATAAATGGGTCTGGTAAATATTTGGAGCGTGCCCGGAAATATTAATGCTTTCATGTTTGTTGTCCATGAAATTCGGGAGACGACTTAAGAAATATTGGGTCTAATTAAAATTATGATAATAAGTTGAAACCTTTTAATTGGATATCTTACAAATAAATAAAATTGGAGTGTCCGTTTGTGATATGAAAATAAACGCTTTTTCTAAATGCAAATATGTAAAATATGTATACAAGGTACATATACATTTTACCGTGGGAAAGCCACGCTTCGGCATGAATGGGCCGGTTCGACCGGAGTGATACCATGGCCTCTCAGAGAACCGGTGTGAAACAGCGCTTGCACAGTGTTTCATCGAGTGAGTGAGGATACCGGAGGCCCATACCCCAACCCCTCCCCATCCCTCAAAGGCCGGCAACGCACTTGTGGCGCCTCTAGTATTACGGGTGTCCATGGGTGGCGGTAATCGTTTACCATCAGGCGATATGTATGCTCGTTTGCCCCTTATATCATAAAAAAAAATACCAAAGTAACTCTACTGTTTTTATAACACCGCGGGGCTAAGCTAGTGTTTAATAAACTTATTTTCTAGAGGCCTTCGAAGAGTGGACTATTAAAGGCTGTTGATGTGATGTTTTAATAACTAGCTTGGTATTTTTTAAAAATTGTATAATAAAAAATATTGTAATAGTAATAATATATAGTAATAATAAAAGAGTAATAATATCAGATAATGAAATGTTTACATCGATATAAATTCAATAGAAAAGGAAACAGAATATTATAAGGATTGACTTCGGATAGTATAAATATGTGTATATATATGTGTGTGTGCATATTTGTCTGTATGTATGTAAACCTCCTACAATATATTTTCTTAAAAAGCAATCCTAACTGGACAGAGTTATTGCCTCCGAAACTCCCTGCATACTAAACGAATGAAAATCATTGAAGCCGTCTGAGATTCATATTATATGTATACAAGGATTACTTGNAGGATTACTTGTTTAAATTATTATATAAATATAAATATTTATTATTATATTACTTGTTTAAAGATATCAGGTAAAGAGGTATCGTAATTGTTTACAGTCATCATCTTCCTTGCTTTTATTATTCCCAAGATTTGGAGTCGGCTACTAGTTCAGTCGGTTTTTTCCTTAATTATCAGTTTTTTCACAGAGCCACTCCATCTGACAAACGTGATATTGTACCTCAAAACCTTATTCCTAAGTCAGGGCCTGTGTCTAGCAGTGATATACTTAAAGTTGTCGATAAACCACTTTGATAAGATAGTTATTCTTTAATTTAGTAAGTTTAGTTTTGCATATATTAAAAAAAACCACTGATGTCAACTCTTTAAACAAAATACGATTAAATTCCTTTGGCAAGATTTATTTTTCCTTTTTTATAAATAATGTAACCCATTATAACCATTTGAGAAAACCATAAAACACAACCTTTTAGAATGTTCCAATTTAAATTCTTTTTGAACAGCTTTTTTTGAAGTCGGCTTAAGAGGATCGATTCAACTATACACACACGTCAAGTTTGTCGTGTTGTTTATCTAAATTTATTAACTAATTGAGGTGTGTTTAATTGATTTTAGTTAAGATTAATTTCAATACTCATGAGTCCATCTATCAGAAACGTCAGCTACAAATGTTTGTCTGGCAACTAGGACTTGGGGAAAATGGAAAAATTCTCAATGTGGCAAGAATGTCCACCCATTAATAAGTTTACCTTACCTTTTAATGACTAAACTTTGCAATATTACACCTACGCGTTTAACACTGAGCCGTAAGCACTGCTATTAAATACCTTCTTTCAAATGTTTGTGTATAAGACTCAAATCATTCTTCAACAAGCAGTTTAAATTGAAATATTGTTATATTATTACTCTAAAACATTAAATTTCTATCTAACAGAGAAATTCCACACAATCTCTCGTATGTTTCAAATTATATTACTTAGAATATCTTCAAATAATAATCAAAGAACAGTTCCCTGTAGCCATATAGTTCAGCAAGTTAATAAATTCCGAGGAAATTCCTCCAACTACCAACATTCTGTAACATCTTCAGGTATGTTTAGGAACTAAGGAATTTCTATCAGCTGTTATCCGCCTCTTGCATGTCGTAACCAAATTTAAGATAATCAAGATTTATGGCTGGTATGAGCTGGATGCGAGCAGCTGTGTTTGGAACCAAGTGGCGTGCAGTTGAAGAGGCCTATATCCGGCAGTGGACTGCGATAGGCTGTAGAAGATTATGAATGAGCTATTTAAGAATTTTTAATACTTAGGCTCCGTAGTACAGTTAATTTGACGTATCACCCATATAACAAAACAAACAAACAACAACCCATAATGTCCCACTGCTGGGCTCGGGTCTCCTCTCAGGAGAGGGTTAAGGCCATACGTCCCCACGCTGGCCAAGTGCGGGTTGGGGACTCGCAAGAATACGTTGTGGCTACGTAAATCTTGCCGTTGGATGTTTTTAAGCCGCCCGAAGGCCCCCAACTAAGCTTCACGACTGTTATCGTATGATAACAACCGGGACCGACTGCTTAACGTGACCTCCGAATCACGGAGACGCTCATGGTAACATGCCACCAGCGGTCACCCATCCAGGTACTGACCGCGCCATCGTTGCTTACCCTCGATGATTGTTTCTAATCACCGAGTGCAACTGGGCTATGAGCGCCTACATCACCCATATAAATTCGTGTAATTAAGATATACGTTCCGAACTTATCTGTAACCAGTTGGACAGGCCTTAGTGTATTTATATAAAAGTTAATAGTTGATTTTTATAAAATACATAATGTACACTACAAAACTGAAAAAAATCTGCATCAAATGAGCTCAAGATTATTGTTGTATGATCATTATTATACTTTTCAGCGTTAGTTTTATGTAAGTAATATGAAAAGATTCCGATCTAACAATTGTTTCTAATTATTTAAACTCTACACATGCCTCCCAGCGATGCACAAAATAAATGCAAAGATGCACAATACTTTTTACTATCGATTTTAACTCCGCTTTTTGAGGTCGGAACCATATACCACCTAATATTGAACATTTATTTTGTTTGTGAGTACATATAGAGTATGGTCCCATGTGGAGATCGGACCCACACACAACACTCAATGTAGTAGAAAGTGCCAAACTAACCGTTCAAACTAATATGCCATCCGTTCAGTCAAATTACGATCTTCTAAAAAAGAGCGTACTCCTACTTTAAGGCCCGGCAACGCACTTATGAGGCCTCTGGTGCTGCGGGTGTACATGGGAGGCGGCAATCGCTTACCATAAGGATCGTCTAATCGATGTCTCGACGTCTGCTCGTTTGCCTCCTATCCCATAAAAAAAGTCACCATATGTGTCATAGCAAAGCGCGGAGTACCTACAACTTTCAATATAAAGGTACAAAGTTCAATACAAATATATTGATTATCTATAACAAATATTGAGCTACGTACGTTAATAAACTTCGAATATGTTATTGATACATGAAATTTACGATAAGTTCAATGGAGCGTGATAACGAATGGGCGATGAGTACTCGGTCGTGTTATCGGTACTTCGATACAGAAACAGTTGAAATGTTAGAAGTCGCGACATGAACAAGCCAGACATATGTAAAAGTAACTTTTGGCCCCGGTTCGTGTGTATGTTGGTTATCGAAGTATTAAGTAGTCTATTTTACTCTCCAATAATGTAGCTTTCAGTTGAGAATATGTTTTTAAATATAGCTATATTGTTCGTATTTATTATATTAATTGGCATAGTAAGTTGGGGTTTTAGCCCCTATGTCTCGGAGAGCACGTAGGGTCGTCATCGTGTCAGATAACAGTCCCATCGGATTATGAAAGTGAGAGAACAGGGAGTGCACCTGTGTTTGCGCACATACTAGTACACTATAATATCTCCTGCGTAGTTGGCTGGTCTCCGTAAAGTCTAGTCAGTTAGGAGTTTAACGATCATTAATTTCATATTATGTGTGTATACGAGAATTAACACAAAAATGTTATAGGTACTATACTTTTGAAGTATATTATTGTTGTGTTTTCAAACACCGCTTTCAGCATACTACATTAATCTAAAACTGATTGAATAATCGATATTACTTTGGTAAAGTTCATGTCAGTAGGAAATATGTAGTCAAGCCATATTTATATAATGTTTAAGGTACCATTTGTTTCATAATTGAATGATGCATTATGTTCTGTTTGCTGGTGAAGTGTTAATGTACCTCTCGTACATTAACTCACTTCCTATCCCATGTCTGTAAACAGTATTCCTAAAAATCTTATCATTAAACATTATCCTTCAAAAAGCCATCAATTTCTCACCTCCTTAAGTGCTTAGTCGATGGTTATAAGCTAACCTCTATTACGTTAGATCGGAATTATATATAGTTTCCAAAATGTAGAAACTTAATCTGCTTCAATCAACCCCTTAGCGCATAAATGTATGTTTCAACGAACGAATGCGGTATTCGTACAAGGGTAGCGAGTCCCGATTTACGAAATTAATTCCCGCCAACGCTTCTTCGTATTGCCCGAAAATTTATTTCATTAAATTAAATTATAAAATTTCATCGACCAAGTAGATAAACGTGGATGTTTATTAATTGCGTAATCTTATCAATGTATTTTAGTACTAGCAGTAATCTGTGGATTTTTACAAATAAATACTTGCTAAGAAAAACTGTTGAAATGATGTGAGAGTGCGGATACCAGAAGCCCATTATTTTTTTTATTTTTTTACGTGATGGAATGCATTTACGCACTTCACTCCCCCCCGCGGAGACAGGGGGTTCGCCACGCGGCCACACTCAGGGCGGTATGAGGCGCTGGTAGGCGCGCCTCCGCCACCTGGTTCGCCGGCGGCGGATCGGGTCCGAGTGGAGATCGTCCTCCCGGGCCTTCTCCGCCGCCTCCTTCTGGGAGATGACTTCCTCGCAGAAGGTCGCGACCGCGGTAGAACTGCTCTCGCCGCCGGCCATGGAGCGTACGACGGCCAGCAGCGAGAGATCTCCTCCGATGACTGCAGTGAGGGCCCGACGCTGCGGTTCCCAAGCGGGGCACACCGCCAGCGTGTGCTGGGCCGACTCTTCACTGCAGTCGCAGTGGTGGCAGGCGGGACTCAATTCCCTCCGCGCGACCGAGTGCAGGTACTTCCCGAAGCAGCCGTGCCCGGAAAGCACCTGCGTCAGTCGGAAGGAAAGGGTCCCGTGCTGCCGCCCTGCCCACACGAGGATGACGGGCTGGAGCGCCACCACGGTGGCGAAGCCAGCACGTGGAGCCTCCAGCCGCGACGACCACTGAACCATAGTGGCTCGACGGGCGGCTTCACGCCACTTGCGTACCTCTTCGGGTGGAGGGCGCATGCCACTCTCCGCCCGGAATTCAGCCACCCGTCGATAAACTTCGGCGAGCACTTCCACCTCCAAATCTCACAGGGGTGTACCAGCCAAGGCGCACGCCGCCTCGATCGACACCGTGCAGTATCCGCGTATGGCTCTGACCGCCAATACCCGCTGAGGCCGCCAGAGACGCGCCTTGTTCTGGGCGGTCAGAGCCGACACCCACACCGGTGCGCCGTACCGCGCCATCGACCGGACAACCCCCGTGAAGAGGCTGCGCGTTGCGACACTGGCTCCACCCAGATTGGGCAAAAGTCGCCCTAGGGCGGAGGCAGTGTCGACCAGCTTAGGAGCAAGCTGCCGGAAGTGCTCGTCGAAGAGCCACCGACCGTCGAGGATCAGACCCAGATACTTCATCTGGGCCCGAACCGGTGCGAGGACCGAGTTGACCACTATGGAGGCGCCAGGGGGCGGCCCGCGACGGGGCCCGTGGAAGAGCAGGGCCTCCGTCTTGTCCAGGGCCACCCGCAAGCCCAGCGCCTCGATGCGCCCGACCACCAGAGATACTCCCCTGGTGGCCAAGCACGCCGCCTCCTGGAAGTTTGCCCCCCGGGCTGTGACCAACGTGTCATCGGCGTAACAAATTACGCCCAGCCCGGGGGGAGACGCTCTCTGAGGACCCAGTCGTACCCCACGTTCCACAGGAGTGGTCCAAGGGATACCAGAGGCCCATACCCCAACCTCTCCACTCATCCCCCTCCCCATCGATCAGGCGATACGTCTGCAGGCTTGCCCCCTATTGCATAAAAAAAATTCAATATAAGAATATTGAAAAAGCAAAAGGCAAACGTACTGACACTTAGACAAAGGTTTGTAATTCAATAAACCCCTAATACAAGTGAGAAACTGTTCGAGTGGAGTTCGCTCTTCGCGTTTGATAAAATATATAAGTACTTATGGCTACAAACTGAATAAGAAGAAAAATTACGAGGCTAAGTATTAATATTTGAATTAACTTTTTGTCATAGGTTATCAACCGTTTTGAGTAATAATCTCTCTGCTAAATATTGGTATTTTGTCAAAAAATATATCCAAAAAAAACAAACATGTTTTCGTTTCCTACAAATAGTCCCTGTAAAGGAAAAATGTAACCTCTACTTGTTAGTTTTATATTGTATAGTAATATTATCTATAATAACTTATTCTTATGTATTTAGTACCAAAAACCAAGAACCTTCTAAGAAAACTTGTGGAAGCGCTTACACTCGACTCAGTTACAAAATATATGATAAGCTATCACTTTAAACATTTTAAATAACCAATTTTTATAAAAAAAATATTATTATAAAAACAAGAAACCGACTGCTCAAAAATAATGTAAACAAAAACAAAAAAACAGAACAATTAGTATCCCAATACCTATATCAAATTTTGATGATTAATATATTGTTTAGTAAGCTTTAATAAAATCACTATGTGTCTGGATTTGTATATTCAAATTAGTCAAACTAAAGTCTAAATAGTGCCGCATGCGTGTCTCACATTGTTTTGGTACATTTTTCTTTGGCTGTAAAAAAACGTACGTTACATTTATTTTTGAAATATTAAGTATTTTCAGAACATTCATTTGATACCCATTTTGCTGAGCTTTGAAAAAAAAAATAACCCACTCTACTTTTATTCCCCATTAGCGGGCGCACTTTGGGAAAGGGATCGCATCAGAAACGAGACGATCCGACAAAGAACCAGGGTCATCGACATAGTCCACAGCATTAACAAGTTGAAGTGGCAGTGGGCTGGCCATATTTTCTATAGAACCGATAACAGTTGGGGTAAACGGTTTCTTGAGTGGCGACCGCGTCTCGGCAAACGTAGTGTAGGATGTCCAAAGGCCAGGTGGAGTAATGATCCGCGCAATATGACTGGCAGAAACTGGATGCGAGAAGCCGAGGATCGAACTGAGTGGCGTGCAATTGGAGAGGTCTATGTCAAGCAGTGGACTGCGATAGGCTGATGATGGTCACCATTTTGAAAATTATAATTGTATATAGCCTTTGTCACTATCACAATTTCTTGTGAACTTAACGACACCTTATATATCAAAAACCATCAGGCCGCTTGGGATATAGGGCATGCTAAAGATACAGATATATAAACCCAATTGCAGCCATTGAGGCCTCCGATTTTCAGCCGATTAACGCCCGACAACCTCAAGCCATCGTTCTGTTGCCTACACTGTTCCTTCTGCATAGCAATGACATGTTAGCAATTGGCAGCATTCATTGCTATGCAGGCGACATTTTTCCCCTTACCACTTTTTAAGGCACTCAATTGCCATCAATGCAGGCTGGCTATCCTGGGCATGGAAATCTGCTGAGATCTAAACCCACGCAAATACATTGAGTGTCACTAAAGCGACCTCGCGGAATCTAGGTGTTTTAAACAAGGTGAGACGGTTCTTCTCGCCCGGGTATCTGTGTCTTCTTTACAAGGTTCGCTCGTGCATGGAGTACTGTCATCTTTTGATCATCACATCTGTTTGATGTCTTCGACGTAGCAGCGGCGAGCAATCCGCATTGTTGACAGTCCCGAAGCCATCGAGTCCCTTGAGCCTCTGCAGTTGCGTAGAGATATCGCCTCCTTGGCTTCTATCGCCTTTACCATGGAGAGTATTTTGAAGAGCTCTTCCAACTGGTCCCTCCCTCTCCCTTCCTCTACAGAACAACACGTGCCAGCCTTGGAAGTCGCCGCTTTAAAGTGAAAGACGTACGTTCGCGTACTTATTGCTTCGGTTCTTCCTCCTGTGCCAAGCGGTCAAAACCTGGAACTTACTACCAGCGCACGTGTTTCCTTCCCACTATAATCCCGGCTCTTTTAAGCGGGGCGTAAAAAAGCATCTCACCAGGCCGTCATAGTGTAGGTCACCATGCTGTATTGTCCTTATTCGCATTGAGGATGGTGACCACTCTTGGATTCTGCTCATGCTTCCCATTAGGCAGGGCAGAGCCATTTTAGTAGCTGTGTTAGCTAGTTTATTTTTATGTGTTATAAAAATAAATTATATATATGCGCGTAAAACTTTATTCTCCTTCTGATGCATTCGGATTGAAATAAAGAGATGATTTCGGCATGTTTGTAAAAAAAACGAAATGTAATTTGTAACGCTATAAAACTCAAGTTCAGTTCATTTAAGTTATAACATGATATAAAACCCGCTTCAGGAGAATTGCGACGATGTTATCGTCGAGTTTGCTACATAATTAGTAATTCTACACACTCGGATACGCTCAAGGAATAATCCTTAGCCCGTTGAGATTACCCGACGATAGAATTGCGAATCCTTCGCGATTCTTTCAACATACCTAACCCTAGTTATGGGAAGAGTGTCTTATAGCTCTTGAGTTACAGATATCTCAGGCAACGACACTCTTTTATGCAATCTTCTAATTGAACAAAAAAAGTTTAAAAGGTTTTGATAAAATGCATATAGCCCATTTAGTTTAGACACTACGGTGGAGCATACAAACATAGACTGTCTAAACTATTACCTTTTCTTTTGGCTTCGCCGTAATCTTGCAAAAATAACAATGACAAGTAATGAATTATTTAAAACTAGTTTATGCCCGCTGCCCCGTCCGCGTATATGTCGGTTATCACGGCAAATAGTAGCCTATGTGTTATTCTGATGTATCAGCTATATTACTGTAAAGTTTCATACAAAGCCATTGAGTAGTTTTAACGTGAAAGGGTAACAAACATCCATCATTATAAGTAGGATAAGAACTGACTGCGTATAATTTTTTGACTTTGTTTTTTTTTTAATTTTGATGTCGCTCGCCTTCAACAAGCCGTTTAAGCTACAGGACTTGCCAAAGAAATATTCACACTATCGCAGACGGGTAAAAATACACTAAAAAGGTTTAACAGAGATCAGATTATTACCCGCGAAATCAACTAAGTATTGTGATTTTGTACGTAGCTTTTTATTTTAATTATTCTCCACAACTTATAATTACATTAACATATATCTTAACCTATTTAGAAAACCTATAATACATTTACCAAGAGCTAAGGTTAGGCGCTGCTGTTTCATTAAATTACTTAAAAGCTACTCAACTGCCTCGGTGGCTCAGTGGTAACGTATACGACTGCTGTGCTTGAGGTCCAGGGTTCGATTCCCGGGTCGGAGTGTTTGTATGATCTGCAAATATTTGTTTCGGAGTTTAAGTGTTTTCTATGTATAATATTTATATATTTCAATAAAATTATATATGTATTTATAACAGTTTTCTAGTGCCTCTAACAGAAGCTCTGCTTAGCTTGGGACTAAATGGCATTGTGTGTTAGATGTCTGAAATATTTGTTTATGAGATTATTTACTTAACACGCCACACGTGTGTGGAGTAGCAGCCTTCTCTTTTAAGTATGTAAAGTCTGTAATGTATGTACATTACAGTATGTGGGTAATGGTGACCACTGCTATTAGATCTACACATGATTTCCTTTAGCAGGATAGAGTCACTTTCGCAGACTCATGAATAAAAAAAAAACATAGCCACATAGATTCGAAATTCTATAGACCCTGTGCCATCACTACCAAACTGCCGATAAACATACTTAAACATATCCAAATACTTACGTATCATAGGTAATTCACTTACAACGTATTTAAATGAATACACAAGACTTTAAGTAAAATATAACCTTTCCTTTATTCGAAATATAACATTCTATGTAAATATAAGTCACAGGCTGTCAACAAACACAATATCAACATTAAAAAATAATAACATCTCTACGGCTCCGCGTCCCCCCCGATTAACGTCCCACCCACTGAATCAACGCACAGTAATCTTTCTCAAACACCCACCCTCTTCCTCCTGCCTCATCAAAATTTGTGATATTAATATAAATGTAATTTAAATATTTATTGGGGGATCATTTGACGTTTAACCATGTCAGTTGCTGTGAATACTCACTGTAAATGTATGAAATGATAAATGATATTTTTTCTTTGTAAAGGAAGATATATCTTTAATACCGATATGACTAAGATTTAACGATTGTATAATACTCTAATCACTAACAATCACCAGAATGACAGATAGTACGGCCTCACAGCATATCTTCATAGATCAGTACTTCCATCGTCTTTTTCCTCGCCAGGATTCTGTATTGAGACTGATAGAATTGAATAAACTTACTAAACTGATCACAATTCAAAAATTTTAAAAGTAGTTTGTTGTGGAACCTGTGACAAATGTAACATTATATAGGCGTGTGAAGCTCTTCACTTTTGCAACTGGACGCTCCGCGCTGAAAGAGAGTTCCCATCCGGTACACAAAAGCACATATTTGTATTCTGTATATTAACACGTAAAGCAAAAAAATTGTACTCCTTTTTAAGAAAGGGGAGTTTAGACAGCTAAAAAAAAGAGAATCGGTCGAGTTTGGATTACTGGCCGACCATTAATATGTTTAAAACCATATAGCTTTTACGAGTCTTTTACAAATATATTTATTAAACAGTCAGTACAGTTTCTCTTCTGACATTATGTTCGAGACTTCATACATTTGTTTATTTTATAACAAATTGAGTGAAAGAGCAGAATATGTCTCGCTTACAATTTTATTTCGCTATAAAATTTACAATATTGCAGTACTGTTCTAAGCTATATATTCATTTCCAAGCGACTTAAATGAACAAAGATACCATTCGTGTTATATTACCTTTTGCAAATATAGATAAAATAGAGGTACATAATACCTACCAGTACATAACCAACACAATTCACTTTGTCTTGTTAAGTCTACTGAAGTGCAACATCAATAAAACTGAGTGCAGCTATTGACAACGAAATGAATTCAATAAGCATTAAGTCTTAGTCCCACTTAAAGCTGTAAAGCTACTTAACTCAACTGCGCAGGGTTTTATTTCCAGTGAGCTTTGTATGTATGTAAGTTTGTCTGTTCTTAAACGTCTACATACTGTACCAAGTATAATAATCTGAAAATGTATTGTAAAAGCGACTATGTTGTTAACTGGTTGTGGTATTATTTGCTACGTTTTTAATTTGTTATGGGGGTTTAAACTCTCTTCAAATCTACTGAAGTTTTTGGACACAGGAGCCAAGATTATGATCTGGTTTCGCTAAAAACTATCTTGACGACCCGTCCCCAAGTCTAACAGAGCCGGGTCCTCCTCAGAGTAGGGCACTTTGTAGAGGACCCGTGCTATGTAGATGTAAGGTATAAATTCTGCTTTTAAATATGTCAACTGTTTAATGGTGAAAATTAAAAAAAAATAAGAAGCGAGAAAAAACTTTAGGTATATTAAAAAAACAGTTTAAAATAGGCAAAAATATTTAAAACAAAACGGTTATGTTAATAGCTGTTGGCTCTAATCAGTAACCCACCATCATACACAGCAGACTTCATAGTATACTTGTAAAGTAAATATAGAACCAGGTCTAATAAATTGTCAGAAACAATTTTGGATGTGACACATTTACCACAGTCCATTTTAATCTTCTCAATGCGCCTGTTCAACAAGTTACGGCAAGCTTTGGCGTATTTTCATTATTTGATATAGAGCTCCATGGTATGCATACTGGTTTCTGGGATATCATTCATAATAATGATTTTATAAACTTCATATAAACGTGTATTTCATTTCAGATGAATTGATTCCTATACCAAGTCGGCCTCTAAGTTAAAAAATCAATTTACACAAAATGGCAATTTTATAAGTGAAAGGTTTCAACATGTTTTCTCTCAGGCGGATTTACATCAACTAACGAACGAATGCCCAATCTATTAAAATCTTTAAGGCCATTCCATACCATTCTTTCGTTGTTCTGTTAGAGTTCTAAAAGATTCTATAGAATATTATAAGAATGCTCGCTCGCTTGATGTAAACGGCATTAGAGCGCGCAATCAGTTGCATCTCCGTGAGAATTCTAGTTGTTGGTTCTCATTTTGTTCGTTGCTACTTTGATGTAAACGCTTAAAACAAGTTTTAGTTTACACTAAAAGATTAAGAAAGAACGCTCTTGTTCTCGCTCTTTTTCGATCTTTGTTTGCTTAGTCTAAACCCACCTTTTTAGAACACTAGTTAATGCCCGCCTACATGTCGGTTATTGCGGTAAATAGCTACATTACTGTAAAGTTTCATCAATCCGTGGAATAGTTTTTACATGAAAGGGTAACAAACATTCATACAAACTTTTGCGTTTATAATATTAGTAGGATGTTCAGATTTACTTATTGATTAATTTGTTTCGTGAACATAATGATTGTAGGAGCAGTTTACCTCGGCCACGTTGCCGTCCACGGGAATCTTGGAATATTAAATGAAAGTCAGGAGTTCGAATCCCAGCCAGGAAAAATCATGGCACACCATTATTGTCACAACTAGCACGATATTGTGTACTGCATTTGGGTGTAATTCGTCAATAATGTGTATGTGTATAGAAATATATAAGTATGTTATTCAGAAATCCGGTTTCCACAGTACAATCTCTGCATAGTTTTATTTTAAAGCTGGGTTTGAGAGGTTTGAGGTTATTTTTATAATTGCTAATGTCATTTGTGGAATGAGCGTTGGTTGGTAGACTAAAAACACTTACCTTAAAACTAAATTTATTTTGTTTATAATATAGATATTCTATATTTATAATGTTAAATTAAATTTCAATAATAAACAAGTTTTGGAGACTTATTTTACCCTTGTACTGAAGGGCTAGCATAATATTAGAACTCTCAAATACCTCGACAACTTCAAGTTGTGTTATGTTTAATTGTATTCAACATGTGTCGAAAGTGTATTCGAATGAAACAACCCCCGCTTTGTGGTTCTCTTGAAACAATGTGATTACCAACACTATTTAAGATTGATAATCTTACAAAGGAGTGTTTATCACTATCTTTTTCTATCATAACATACAAATGCTTGAAAATATTCAGTATATTCAAGCATTTGTGTATATTAGCATGATAAAAGTAAAAAATATATGAAGCGGCATCTTTAAAGCTCCATATTAAATGGAAAAATAATAGTTTAGTTATTACAAGTAGCGGAACCTAACGAGGACGCTATTGAAGGATTACATCGATCGGTGAGATTGCTTATATAGCCTAAACACGGGAGCTTAAATGCATGTCTTTAAAGGCATGAATTTACAATCCCGTGTGTATTTTTACTCCAGAATTAGTTTGGACGATTATATTTACATGTGCTGTGCTGTACGTATGTATACGTATATATGTATTACGTGTGCGCTCATAGCCCATTTTCACTCTGTGATTATTCCTAATCAAGAACAAGCAGCAACGACGTGGTCAGTACCTGGATACTATGAACGTTTCCATGATTCTGAAGTCATGTTAAGCAGTCAGTCCCAGTTGTTATCATTGGATAACAGTCGTGAAGCTTAGTTGGAGGCCTATGTTCAGCTTAAAAACATGCAACGGCAAGCAAGCAAAACGTAGTCTTGCCAGTCCCCAATCCGCACTTGGTCAGCGTGGGGACTGACCTTAACCCTCTCCTGAGAGGTGACCCGAGCCCAGTAGTTAGACATTGTAGGTTGTTGATGATGACAATGATTATATAGAGAACCTGGCAACTCCGATCAATAGCTGATTAAAATTTTTGTCTTAGTGATTTCTTCTGTTTTCATTATTATTACAGTTTAATAAACTAAAATTCAATCCCTCACTGACTAATAAATGTAATAAATTGTGAAAAATTACGGCTCTTTTCTTAAACGATATATAGTTTGTACTGTGACAGATACGAGTCAATAAATTGTAAAAAATTGTCATTCCAGAGGTACAATTGTGAGTGTGTAAACATTAAATGTAAGTATTAAAGCATTTTTTGGATTTAAAAGTGATTGTAATTTGGAAAACAACGTAAATAGTTTGGTAGCTATATTTTTCGTTTTAATATTTATAGTATATCCTTCTCAATCTTTACCATATTTTATTATAATTAATCAATTATAATGACTCGTAAAGTTCTCGCCAGGAAGAGTCCAAGTCAAACTGGCTTTAGGCAAATTGAAGGAGTATCAGCAGTTGTGTGACTAGCTGATAGCGGCAAGGAATAATAGTGAGAAAGAATTACTAGGCTTATTGGAAAGGAATAGAAATATTAAGTTAGAATTAGCCCACGTACATACACAATATACTGAAGCCATTACAGTCCGGGATAGGCTTTCTTAATATATGTAGTTCTAATAATGCACAAACAAAAAGGCAGCTTAGACATAAGCATCCCTCCTCCTTTCTTTATAAGAGTACCTCGATAACCGAGCTTTCCTCGCCATATTTTTTAAAAATTTTCTAATAATAAATCCTAGCTATATCGATTTTTCGCCCGGAGCCGGCCCGCTTACTGAATGTTTGAAAATCGTTGTAACCTTTTCCGAAATTCAGGTTACATAATTATATATATACATATACTAGTTTATGCCAACGTCTCCGCCGACATATACATCGGTTATCGCGGCAAATAGTAGCCTATGTGTTATTCTGATGTATAATCCATATTACTGTAAAGTTTCATTCAAATCATTGAGTAGATTTTGTACTTGCAAGAGTAAGAAACATCCATACAAACTTTCGCGTTTATAATACTAGTAAGATGTACAAGAATGGTTCATTTAAAGTTATTAAATTACATTAGATACTTATCTACGATGCAGCCTTGAATCCGAATCATTTTCTCCCATTGAAAGTAACTTCATTGCTTCAGAAATATGTTCAAATCATTAAAAATAGATAAGCTCGCGACTTTCTCCACGTGAAATAGTGACTTCAGTTGGCATTTACACAACCTCCCCCTTAGCTCCCTGTCAACTTCATACAACCGTTTTTTAAATTAAAAAGGTAGAATATGTCCTTTCTCGCGAAAAGAAAGCGCAACAGACAGACAGTATTGATTTCGAATTTATTATATGTAAGGATTAGAATACTAGCTACACGACAGTGGAGTGCCAGCTTTCCTCGCTGCACTCTGACGTAATACTTTATTGCAGTGCACAATGGTGAGTTATTTATCCTATGTTGGAGACGTAGTGAAAGGGATACCTATAAAAGGATGATCTGCTTTTTCATTAAATTATATAAATATTTGCGTTAGTAATATGTGTACAAAAAGACCACATTATTAACAGCTGAACTTTATAACCCGTCAAGTAAAATTTATTTATTGTTCATTAATACACGTGGGAGTGCCACACTTCGTGAATGGGCCGGCTCAACCGGAGTGATACCACGGCCTCACGGAAAACCGGTGTGAAACAGCGCTTGCGCTGTGTTTCATCGAGTGAGTGAGGATACCGGAGGCCCATATCCCAATCCCGCCCCCTATCCCCCTCCCCATCCCCCAAAGGCCGGCAACGCACTTGTGACACCTCTGGTGTTACAGGTGTCCATGGGCGGCGGTAATCGTTTACCATCAGGCGATACGTCTGCTCATTTGCCCCGTATACCATAAAAAAAATTTTGTACATGGATCTCGTCGTCGTTATCGATCGATATTTAAAACTGGAATATATGTTCCAATGTATTAATCGTTTTTAAATTAATTTCTGAACAAATAAAGAGTATATCGCAGTGTATTATCATTATTCAATTTAAAAGCAGGCGTTGCGACCACTTGATACGAAAGGAGAATGGCAAATCCTGTACTGCTGGTAATGTTATGAATGGTTATGATATTTATGTCGTTTGCTAAGTGAACCGTCCCAGTTATATTCATGTATTTATTATATTTTTAGAATTGTGCCAAAAGAATTTTAATTCTGCGCTTAAATTTGTTACAACTGCATTTACAAAACGCATTCCTACGTGTTTTAAACACGCTACGCTTAAAATCTACTTACTCTGAAAACAAAATGTCATTGTGTGCCAGATTGCGAAAAACATTTTACATAAGATATTTTAAAATCAAAACTACATGAATAACGATTATATATTTGAATCGATATTTTTAAATGAACTTACTGGTGAAATTAGTAAAATAGTAATGTTTATTGAAGGGTCAAGAAAATCGTACGTGAATGATTTTGATTTAGATAATATTTGAATCCATTGAATCTAAAACTATCTTGTTGACAATAATAACATCTCATTTATGATCACACAATTTTGCAATTTCGCAATATTTTTCGTTGTAATAAAAACTAAATTAATTTTTTAACGTAATGTTGGTAAAATCTGATAATTTTAAATGTTATTGTCAGTGATATTAGCAGCCAAATAAGCACAAATACAATCCCTGCCATAAAATACGCCAGGCGGTACAAAAGTCCCACACAAACCTGCCATTGTCCTTGTCGTTGCGTAAATCGTCTGTTAGTTGAAACTATTTGCTTTGTGAAATATTTGCGTAGTTAACACAATGAATTCATAGGATACTATATTCTGAAGTTTAACTATCTTGAGTTACAATAAAATATAATATTATGAAGAAAGTGATGATTTTAAATTTACATTTTCACATTTAATAGCTTAGGCGAGAACGTGACGGCTCGACCGGAGTGATATTGATTTATTTCATGGTGTAATTAAATAATGGCCATAATGCATTTTTGGCACGCATTCTTAAATCCTTTGTATATATTAAACACGCTTGCTGCGCAAAGTCAAGCAACAATTATTATTGACTGGGGATAGCTAATAATAATTGTAGCATGACTTTAATTGTAGTACTTGAAATTGACGACTGGTTGATATAGTAATTATTGACCCTAAGGTTAGATTCCTAGACGTAGGACAAAGAATTGTGCGTTGAGCACGATGATATATTGAGCGTATGTGTATAGTGAGAGGAGACCCGAGCCCAGCAGTGGGACATCATGGGTTGTTAATGAAATGTGTGCAAAATTTTCGCCACCTACTGCCGAACGAAGGTCTTCCCCAAGGAGCGCCAAATTTCCCGGTATTGTGCAGCCTTTTTTCACCTTTGGAAACCCCCTCGGGCCTTCACCCTATCGGAGTTTGCGGCGGGGCGGTGTGTCGAAATCGAGCCGACTAAAACCACACGGCGTGCCACTCTGCTCCTGAGACGGGAAGGATCCGGGAATCGCTTTATTACGAGATTTAGACATTTAGAGTATTGATCCATCATGTTCAGTGTATCTGGGTGGAATTAATCTATACCTAGCTATTGTTAGCTTTTGACAAACTTCCAAAGTTATAAGAGTATTTTTTTAGCCATTACACTCAGACATAACTGTAGCTTTTTATTAGTAACATAATTTTCAAAATCAGTTCAGCAATACCAGTGATGTGCCCTACAAACTCGCAAACTTTACTAATTTATTAATGTAATGTTTGTGTTGTGTTTATCATCGATCTGGTTAGCATGGCACATACTCAGCGTAGTTTGAGACCAGACTGTTGTGTGAGATGTGCAGTAAAACAATTAATACATAATTGTTAGATACCTACACAATGTGCCTTTTAATAAACATTTACCTTCGCGAAACCAATCTGAAGATCAAATCGTCGTATTATTAGACTGATTATGAACTAATAAATCCTTCATACCTACCAGAAAGGAGAACACTCCCACCTTAAATATCAGCCTTCACGCACTTGAGACTCTTGGTCGTAGATGCGAATGGGGTGCGGGTGGGGGTAACCACTTACCACTAACCACTACTACAACTCATCCGCCTGCTTCTTCGCCTCCGATATTGTTCATTTATAGAATTATCGGTATTGTCATTAAGTTAATATTTTATTACTTTAAGTACCATTATTACACTATGCTGCATTGTCAACTTTCTCAATGAGGATGGTGCCCATCACTCCTGAATTCTGCTCTTGTTTTCCATCAGGCTGAGTCATTTTGGTAGCAATGTGTAGGAAAATAAAAAAGTAGAATATATAATTTTGATAACAATATTTCTCACGTTTCGAGTCTTTTCCGTAAGTTGGTTGGGTCAGCTTTCAGTCTACTAAAACCCAACTGAACTTCGATTTTTTTTCCGTGAAGCGTCATCAGATATCCGAGCCCGAGTACCAAGCTTAGGCGAAACTCCGTAGGTCAGAACTTCCCCGTAATGATTTACACAACTGTTTTTATATAGTAAGTGGTACCGTCGACTTAGAATGCTCTCCAAAGTATGATGGGTCCTCAATGAGTTAAGAACGGTCATCCATCCACAGACTGACCGGACTTTTATTGCTTAACTTTACAATATGTCAATCTAATCGATCGTCACAAGCCTGTCCAGTGCAGTCCCACTCAGAACTTGCAAATCTTGATAATATTATCAAGAGACCCTTGATTAATTTTTAATTCTGAGGAGAGGCCTATGTGCCCAGTAGTGGACCGTTAAGGCGTTTGATGATCATAATCATGATGAATGAGCTCTTCATTATACATACTCTGAAAAAAAGAAATGATCTTCTGAGTCTTTCCTTTAAAATTTCATAAAGTTTAGGCCTACGTATATTGCATGTATATTTCAACTTGACGCTAATAAAACTTTTTAAAATATAAGCCAGAGTACATTTATTGAAGTTAAGGTTAAATGTACAAGGGCTTATTCCCTACAGTTTATGTGTTTAGTAGGATTACTGCTGCAACGAGAAAAAGCTTTCTATACAGTCAGCAAAATATAAATAATATTATTTCCCTTACTCTTTAGACACTGATTTATTTTATTACTTTAATTTATTATTTTTAAGAATGGTTTTGATTTGTATAATACTAAAAGTCTAAAAAGAAAAATATATTTGGAGACTTTATTTGAGTCTGTTACTTATAAATGCTTTCAAGGTAGTAGAGCCACGTTATTTTAGAACAAACGGGTCGGCTCTTCTGAGCGGTACTACCCTTGCATAGAAAATCAACGTAAAATAACAGCGTTCGTGCTGTCGTGTTTCGTTGTTAAGTGCAAGACTGGAGGCCAAATGACGGCGAAGCATCACTAAGCCACCATGGTGTTGGTCACTGTTCGGAGTTTTTGTATTTTCTGCATTCCAAATGAGTATGGTGACCACCACTATTGGATTCTGCTTATGCTTTCCATCAGGTAGAGTAGAGTCATTTAGGTAGGGAAAATATATAAAAAAGTTTTAGCACCAATAATTGATTCTCTAGAATCTCAAGAAACGCGCAGATCTAAAAACAGCAGATAAAAAAGGATAGAAAATAAGTTCGTAAAGATCTAGTTAAGAGTTCTTAAACGACTATATTTTTGGTTTCGATTTATGATAATAATACATATTTTTTTCTCTTTTGTTAAACATAATTTTAATTTATATATGCAAATTACTTATTTAAAATGAATTTATTATTGTTATCGTTGTTCTAAATCACTACGAGCACATTGTCATTTTAGAAAGTACGGGTGACAGCGCGATGTGAGCGCAATTCATTGTCGTTCGAGCCATCAGACCAAAAAGATCTATATAACTGTTGTTAAGAACTTGAATTACATCTATCTGTAACTGCATTTAGTGTTGTTGTTATTTAATACTACCGTGATGGCAAATCACGCCAATGTGGAAAGTGATATTTTTACTAATAATATCGAAAAAGTTAAAGTTCGCTGTAACATTTTCAAAATTATAATATACCCTAAATGTATAAACTTTATACTACTAAAAAAACTACTATATACAAAATAGATAAACTTACTACGAATAATGAGAAAATAATAATGATATCAACATTTCTGATGTGATCAACTACGCAGGCCAATTCATCATCTTCCTAGCCTTTATTATTCCCAAAATTATTTGGGGTCGGCTACAAGTTCAACTAGTTTCACCTGAATACCAATTTTTACACAGAGCGACTGGCATCTGGCCTCCGCAACCATAAGGGTGAACTGAATTCGAAGGTTAGGCTTATAGTTAATATATTTCAGGGCACTTATTATTTTTGTATAATGCCATAGATATGTTCATGACAACCGGGATCAACGGCTTAACGTGCTCTCCGAGGCACGGGCTGGAAACACCGCAATCTTCCGCATCTTGTGTACTCCGGGCTGCCATTAAGAATTTCTTGAAAGAAAAATCTTACAGCAGACCGACTCGGGAATCGAACCTGAGACCTCTTAATCTACAGTCGCTTACGCTAACCACTACAAAACAGACAACATCACTACAAAATGCAGAAAAGCTTTACATAAACTCAAACCAATCCAGTTGCCAAAAAAATCGTTTTTCAGGAAGACTATGTCCAGCAGTGGACTTTTAAAATCTGTTTATATCTGATGTGAATATCATACAATCCATTTTTTCAGCTTTAAGTATTTTCATCAATTAAAGTTACAGTTCTTCATTTATTTTGCTGACAGTACAAGGTACTACGAATTTCGCTTCTATAATAACCATTTAGTATCTATGTCGCTATTAATAAAACATTTAATAGAATTTTCGAAATGATAGAAATAGCTCTTTATTGTGTTGTTTCCAGAAAAGCTTTTCGTGATTGTGACACTATTCATGTCAAAGCGATATGGTAATGAATTAAGTTTTGTTACCGATAATTATTTAATAGCACAAGATTTACGAAAATAGCCAGCATTTAGTCCTATAAATACCCACGATGGACTTATATTCTTGATGGTGTAGGAAGTAAAGGAGCACTTGGGTGACTTGATGGTAAGCCACTTGTAGTTCAAGAGACGTGGGTACGTTACCGACCTCGGTAAACCACCACCCAAAGCAAAAAGGGAAAGGAAGAGGTTTTTTGCTGCGCCTTCTGTACCCTCATGCGTTTTGTGAAAAGCATCCAACTAATTATTTAAGCTCGGTTTTATATGTTTGTGCGGTCTTTGATTATCTGGTCCGGTCCGGTCTTTGATTATATATATATATATATATATATATATATATATATATATATATATATATATATATCTTTAGCATTCTAAAACGAATCTTAGGACGTTGCAGTTTAGTCGAATTTCATTTTGCAGCAATTAAATTTGCGGAAGCCGGTCCAAGAGAATGTAATGATTTTTCTTTTTTTTTGTAGTAACAATACGTGGACTTTAGGTTAACCGGGTTGAATTTTTTCCAGATGATTACCCTTGTTGTTATAGAATGACCCTAATCTTTTATGATAAACCACTCGTAACTTTAAGATGGCCAATTAAAACCATGATTTTTGCAATGCTAGATAAGCCTATCTGTGCAATATTTGGTGTTTTTTTACGTTTTTAAACATAAAAGATGAGATGGTTATTTCCTTGACCCACATCCCAAAAGTCATAATTGTGTCGTCGATCTTTGAGGGTGACTTCCCCTCTTCTAAGTTATGGAAAGATGAACTATATTGTATCTGTATATAAGTCTTCCGCCAGGATCACTTCCTCAATGATAATTGATACTAATCAACTTGATAATCGAAAAATAGGGTTTATTTAGTTACATTGACCTGTAAAAATATTTCTGAATTATCAATAAAGGCAGTAGAGTCACGCTGATTTCAACATGGCGGTAATGCCCTCACACACAATGATAGAACAGCGTGCTTTCGTGTTTTGTTGGTGAGTGCGAGATTGAAGACTCATCAATATAGGACGATATGAGTCATAATTCTACATTGTTTCATTGTCTGTATTCGCAATGGTGACCATCACTCTTGGATTCTGCTTATGCTTTTTATCAGGCAGAGAAGAGTCATTGTGGCAGGCCCATGCATAAAAAATGGTACCTACAATTTTTTTTTTTAATAAATAAATATTATCGTTGTGAAATATAAGATTATAGATTGGATGTCATAATAAGTTGGATAAAAAGAAGTACCATAAACATAAACCAACTCTTATCAATTCTGTACAGATGGAGCCGCGACCATAAATCGGCTCTTTTTATTCCATCAACAATCTTATAACGGTATAACTAAACACTCCTTGTCGTATCGTATAAATACAATTCTCTATAAAAGTAAGTGAAAATAAAAAAATATCTTAAATACAATGGTATTATCGTAAGCTTTAGAGTCAGGGCTGAAGCTAAAATCAGATGACAAGGAGCTCGTTAGTGAGAGCATATATTATAAAAATGTCTACAAGATTGAGTAAAGAAAAATATATCGAGTTATACATATTTAACGACTTTTATTGTAGATGTAGACTTGAATCTGACATAATCTTACGTTTGTGTTGTTATTTGGGAGACGAGAGGAGACGCCTAAAATATTGGTCGAGGGCGAGTTGAAATCCATACTAATATTATAAATTCGAAGAGAAAAGCTATCCGTTTGTCTGTTACACTTTAACGGATAAGCCGCTTCAAGGAATTCAGTATATATATTCTGAAAATATTTGTTTTATGAGAATACATATACTCTTTACTGCGGGCAATAACTGTTATATTGTTTTTGAGCATCATCTTTACTATTCCAATCAAACACTCAAAAACTTCATAGAATCTCATCATCATCATCATCAATAGCGTTTAATAGTCCATTGCTGGACATAGGGAAAAGCTAAATAGGATGCTGGTCCTGGTGATGGTGGACAAATAACAAAGAAATTAATTATTTAGAAGCCTGACTGCGCCTATATCGGTCATCTTTATGAAATTCATTGAAAAATTGAAAAGCGTTTTTTAATATTCTTTATTTTCATGTACCCAGTGTCACTCTCACGACTTAGATGAATCTATTAACGCCACTCACATAAAAATACGACAAGCCGTTTAGGTTCTAGGGCGTGCTAAAGAAATATACAGACATACATACATACACTCCAAAATCATAACCCTCCTTCTTTCGCAGCCGGGTAAAAAGCAGACTGTATTTTGCGGTGGTTTGTAACATCTAATATGATATACACAGTACAGAGCAGTGATCCTGAAAAATATGTTGAGCCGAGTGTCGTTAATACGAGCCTCTGAGCCGCTTCTTCTTGAGTTCTCATCACACGAGCCGAGCCCCAAAAGCCAGTGGTTCAGCCGGTTGAAAGGCTCGGCCCACCGCGATGTCCAGGATTACGGTTCGAATCTCGACAGGAGGTTTTGGCTTACTATACCACTCTAGCCAGACGTATCGGTATAGGTTTCTTTTTTATTGTAGTGATATTGTCCTGCATAATTAGACATAAACATCAGCATCTTTTCTCCATTGATAAAGAATGCAACTAATTGCTACATGTGGTGTCATCACATCGGGGTCACCACTGTGGGGGAACGGGTGGTATGTCCCAGCACAAAGGGAGGATACTCCGGCCAGGCGAGGTGATCATGCCTGGCGGGCCACTGCCCAACGGTTGATGTTGGACTAAAAATGTTATAATATTTCACTCACTACAACACAACAATAAAACAAACATCCAGCAATTATTATGAACATTTTCTAGTCTATGCAACTTTACACTTCTAACAAAACAGAATTATTTTCTTTTTCGTATCTCCTAGTTATTTCAGGAGAAAATTGTCTTTACTAACCAAACTATGTAGGGTTCATTAGTTTCTTCATGATTTTATTTATGCAATGTTATCCGGTCCATTTACTTTTAGAGAAGAAATCTAATAAACATTTTGTTTGAGGGACAGCGGAGAGCATAAATAAGAATTTTCCCGTAATTTCACACATCGCTGGTCCGAGTGATGTAGCTTTCCACGAAATAATAATGTATGAATTTGTTTTTCACGAAAATGTTAATGTAAACAGAAAATTCTGGAAAATATTGGATATAGAAAGGGTTGTGGTTAATAACAGTGACACTCTTGCTGTCTCTTTAGAGTCAAGAGTTCATGTGGAATCTGTTTTAAATTAACTAATTCTTAGTATCACAAATTATATTAATTATAATTATACAAACTGTATTTGCAGGTCAATAATCGTCATCAAAACTACTTTACAATAAATAATTTATTAAGTATCCGGTTATAAATTTAAAAATACTTCAGAATCCAATGTTCTGAATATTTTGGAAGCAAATCAACAAAATTTAATACCTTTCGTAACAATTTTTTAATTATCATGTTATTTAATACTCTTCAGTATTTCAGTAATGTTTTTGTTCTCACCTTGGAAATGAACAAATTTTCACCGAGGACTAAGGAGGAAGGTTAATTAGAGAGCTAGCCAGGGTAATTGATACAGTATACTTGTATGAAAAGGGCTGAGACTGCGACAGAAGAAGCAGAAGACATGACCCGTATATTTTATAATTACAGAAGTCATTAAAACATGGGTTTTATTTTTATTTTAACATGTTTAGCTACCAAGAATTTCAAACAGTTTTATTCGAATTTATGACTACTAAGCACCGCCTGGGAAACGAATCTACCTAGTAGTAAATGACTCATGAAACCAAAGGAATAAAAATATGATACCACCCTTAAATTGTCCGTCTTCTAGTCTAGTCGCTTCCAGTACCAACAGTTTTTAGCAGTCTACTACGGAACACTGGTCTTTACCTAGGATCGAGGCTTGGGTTTTCCAAAATAAGCTGGATGCTGGCAAATGGGTTGGCAAAGAGTTTCTTTAGCACATCATTTTGCTGCCTTAGTCTATTCATGGGTGTCGCCATGAAATAAATCTAGGTGGTACCATTTCGAAGTCTTAATCCGTTACTAGACGCAGAATTATTATTCATATGTTAATAAATCATTCTATATATATATATATATATTGAATGATTATTGAATATTATTAATAGACTAAGGCAGCAAAATACACTACACGTCTGGCTAGAGTGGTATAGTAAGCCAAAACCTCCTGTCGAGATTCGAACCGTAATCCTGGACATCGCGGTGGGCCGAGCCTTTCAACCGGCTGAACCACTGGCTTTTGGGGCTCGGCTCGTGTGATGAGAACTCAAGAAGAAGCGGCTCAGAGGCTCGTATTAACGACACTCGGCTCAACATATTTTTCAGGATCACTGCTCTGTACTGTGTATATCATATTAGATGTTACAAACCACCGCAAAATACAGTCTGCTTTTTACCCGGCTGCGAAAGAAGGAGGGTTATGATTTTGGAGTGTATGTATGTATGTCTGTATATTTCTTTAGCACGCCCTAGAACCTAAACGGCTTGTCGTATTTTTATGTGAGTGGCGTTAATAGATTCATCTAAGTCGTGAGAGTGACACTGGGTACATGAAAATAAAGAATATTAAAAAACGCTTTTCAATTTTTCAATGAATTTCATAAAGATGACCGATATAGGCGCAGTCAGGCTTCTAAATAATTAATTTCTTTGTTATTTGTCCACCATCACCAGGACCAGCATCCTATTTAGCTTTTCCCTATGTCCAGCAATGGACTATTAAACGCTATTGATGATGATGATGATGAGATTCTATGAAGTTTTTGAGTGTTTGATTGGAATAGTAAAGATGATGCTCAAAAACAATATAACAGTTATTGCCCGCAGTAAAGAGTATATGTATTCTCATAAAACAAATATTTTCAGAATATATATACTGAATTCCTTGAAGCGGCTTATCCGTTAAAGTGTAACAGACAAACGGATAGCTTTTCTCTTCGAATTTATAATATTAGTATGGATTTCAACTCGCCCTCGACCAATATTTTAGGCGTCTCCTCTCGTCTCCCAAATAACAACACAAACGTAAGATTATGTCAGATTCAAGTCTACATCTACAATAAAAGTCGTTAAATATGTATAACTCGATATATTTTTCTTTACTCAATCTTGTAGACATTTTTATAATATATGCTCTCACTAACGAGCTCCTTGTCATCTGATTTTAGCTTCAGCCCTGACTCTAAAGCTTACGATAATACCATTGTATTTAAGATATTTTTTTATTTTCACTTACTTTTATAGAGAATTGTATTTATACGATACGACAAGGAGTGTTTAGTTATACCGTTATAAGATTGTTGATGGAATAAAAAGAGCCGATTTNTGTCAATATGCACACAGTGGAAAGAAAGAATTACCGAGGGTAAGCAACGTCGGCGCGGTCAGTATCTGGAAGGGTTACCTGGTGGCATGATAGCATGAGCGTCTCCGTGAAGCACGCTCACGTTAAGCAGTCGCTCCCGGCCGTTATCATAGGATAACAATTGTGAAGCTTAGTTGGAGGCCTTTGGGCGGCTTAAAAAACATGCAACAGCAAGATTACGTAGCAACAACGTAGTCTTGTCAGTTCCCAATCCGCACTTGGCCAACACGTATGGCATGGCAATGGTATGGCCTTAACCCTCTCCTGAGAGGAGACCCGATCCTAGCAGTGGGATTATGGGTTGTTTATATATATATACATATTGTGTCAATATTAGAACCATGACCTTGCTGGCTTAGTGATGGTTGGTGCGGTTTAAGCGGTTCTCGGATCTCTCCCGTCTCAGGCGCGGAGTGGCACACCGTGTGGTTTTGGTCAGTTCGATTCCGACACACCGCCCTGCCGCAAACCCCGGTGGGGTGAAGGCCCGAGGGGGTTTCCACAAGTAAAAAATGGTAGGTGCTTAACTTAGATTATTAACTGTTTTATAGAATAATGGTGTGGTTAATGGCTCTTACATTTCAATGGCTCTTTTGAAATAAATATCGGAACCGCTATGGCCTAATAACTACCTCCGTTTAAAACAAAGAAAAAAAAAAACAAAAGATTGAGTGAGCTCGTCTCGAGTAGGTTTACACATTGGTACACTCTAGCAAGGCCAGTCTTTGCGTAAGTGATTATTATGAACGTTAAGATATACTGTTCGTACCTCACAGGGCACGTAAAGCCATCGGTCCCAGTGCGTAAACGTCTGTGATGACCATAATGAGTAGTTGGACCCGAAGATCCTGTAACAGATTTTCGATACCGTCTAGTATTTGGGTTATGGAACAGCCGTATCATGGTATAAGCGGATCCTGACCTAGTTAGAAAGAAAAACCTCGGAGGGAAAAGAAAGAGAAACAAGTCGACGGGTCACCTAACGGTAAATAAGCATCGACGCTCATGGTCATCAGGAACTGAAGACACACAATTAACTAGTTACCCATTGACATTCTCCCTCTCTTTTGAAGAATCGTTAAGAATTGTAATTACTAGGAACTAAGTGATGTTAGATATTAATTTTATCATGAAGAACATTTAATAAAAGCTATATTATATACGAATGTAAATAGAAATCTTCTAAAACGTTTTTAAAATCTTTATTTATCCTGAAACACAGGTCTTATCACTATCAGGCAGATCACTAATTTGAAATGTTGATCTCACTTAAAAATGATGAAAAAATGAACAATTGTAATTTCATACTCAGAAATAGTTAATACTTAGTTCTAATCGTATAAGTACTTATGAATTAATATTTTGTTTATTTTAAGTCTGCTCTTAAGAAAAACACCCTAAACTGGTACATTGAATACGGAATAAATTTTATTTTATTTATTTTTATTATCAATCAATCATCAGCCCATCGCAGTCCACTGCTGGACATAGGCCTCTCCAATTTCACGCCACTTAGTTCGATCTATGACTTCTCGCATCCAGCTCCTGCCAGCCGTCTTGCGCAAATCATCGCTCCACCTGGCTTGTGGACGTCCTACACTACGTTTGCCGAGACGCGGTCTCCACTCAAGAACTCGTTTACCCCAACGGTTATCGGTTCTTCGGCAAATGTGGCCAGCCCACTGCCACTTCAGCTTGCTAATCCTGTGGGCTACGTCGATGACCCTGGTTCTTTGTCGGATCACCTCGTTTCTAATGCGATCCCTTAGAGAAACGCCGAGCATATACCTCTCCATTGCACGCTGAGCGACTTTAAACTTATTAAATGATGGTGATGACAAAACTATAGTACGCTTATAAGGTTAACGAACTAATAAAAATTTAATAGCATACACATTACGAATAATTAATTTAAAATGTTATGTACTTACTCCTATATTATTATGTTGTATGATGCGCTTATATATTAAAACATTTATAACTAGCTGACCCAACGAACTTTGTACCATCATTCATGAAAATTTTCAGAATTATCGAATAACTGTAGGGCCGCAGTATATACGACTAAGCGGACTAAGAAAATATAACACCTTCAGTTTTCTTATATTTTTTTTCTATACAAAATATGTCCTGATAGTAACAAATACATAAAAAAAAGAATTATACAATTTGATGCAGTCGGTCGAAAGTTATGCGCGTACATACATTTTTGTCATTTTTATTTATATAAAACAAAATACTTAAACAAACCTAGTTAAAAAAACATAATACATCTACAAAATGATCAAAAAGAGTTTTTTTCTAGTTGCGGTAATTTGTGTTGTTATTATGTTAGTAGTTAATGTTGTACTAACAGTGTTTACTGGCTTATTTTTATTTAAAAATAAAGAATAATAACTAAAAACCATAAAGTTACTGTCACAAAAATTATAATCAACAAAATGTATACATTTTAATACACATCTGTGTACTCCTTTGGGGATAAAAGACGTTAGTGTATGTAACAGCAAAAGTACATCTTGCTACATTATGAATTCATTGTCAAAATGTACATGATCGCAAACAAAGTCATAAGCAAAAGTCAGTATGTCTTTAAAACTAAGAGACGCTTCGTCACTCTAGTGTCCAGATCTGCACGTTACAGTCTTTGAATTTATACGACCTACTTTACTCAACTTTGTA
This sequence comes from Hyphantria cunea, assembly GCA_003709505.1. Taxonomy (NCBI): domain Eukaryota; kingdom Metazoa; phylum Arthropoda; class Insecta; order Lepidoptera; family Erebidae; genus Hyphantria; species Hyphantria cunea. Next base: position 719,812 of record PKRV01002720.1, read on the forward strand.
TTGTCGCCGATGTCTTCAAGATCCTAAGGAGTTATGCTCATCATTATTTTGTGTTTTATAGCCGCCGTGTTATAGATTGTACCGCGTGTGAAACTTTGTAGACGTGTACTATGATTTAGGGTAGCAACTTCCTTATGAATTTTGAATGTGCGTATTTTAAACTGGTGTAAAATGATCCGAAGCGAAGATAGATGTGCCTGTGTATACAATATAATAAATAAATAATAAATATTTCGGACATCTAACACACAACACCATTTAATCCCAAACTAAGCGGAGCTTGTATTATGGGTACTAGACAATTGATATTAATACATATTTTTTGAAAATACATACATATTGTACATAGAAAACACTCGAACTCCAAAACAAATATTTGCAGATCTTACAAACACTTGGTCCGACCTAGGATTCGAACCCGAGACCTCATGGAATGCAGTCGCGTAAGCTACCACTGCGCCTCCGAGGCAAATATTTGTGCTTTTAACCGATTTCAAACAGAACTGGTATTTCTCTTCTTTTACCTTTAAATACCTTCGTTTATGAAGTGTTTTAGCAAATGTACTTTTTTGGTTTTGAGGATAGAGCTCAGCTTTGGCTGGAGGTAAAAGCAAATCGAATAGAATCTTACACTGTTCTTAAAGTTAATCACCTTTCGTAAAATGTATAACATGATATATCATAAGAGAGATCTATGTCCAGCAATGGACTATAAAAGACGATAATGAACGAGGTGATGATGAAGATAAGACGTAAATTATTTGAGAACGTTGGTTCTCAAATAATTTACGTAAATCGTCTCTATGTCATCTTTTGAGATGACATAGAGACGATTTTAGCTCAATTTTATGTATTGCCAGAAACAAACTCAGTATTTCATAATGCTGTTTAGAAAATAATATCGTTTTTATATGTGTTGATAAGTGAGTAAAATATCTCTCACTCACTCTATCAATTATTATTGTAATGGTTCTTTACACTTACGCAACTTTGTTATTGAGTTCTACTTAGCAGCACGGGCCAGTAATTAACACGGAAACAATAAAAATGGTGAAAAATTAGCATCGCATTTCGAAAGAATCCATTCTAAGGAATTTTGNAGGTGAGGTTGGCTGTATTTATTAAATTGATTGAAAAATTTTTATGGAAAAGGATGAACAAATTTAATCACGCAATAGCTAAAATATTCTGCATTAAAAATGTGTGTCGCGTAATAGTAATAGACCTCTTTGGTTCAAAGTGACCTGAATATATTAGTGATCATATCAAATTTAAAAGCTTATTTTTTGCTATCCAGTATAGCCAGTACTCCAGATCCTCTTTTCCGATATCTACCTCATCTAACCTATGATATATATAAGATATGTTATTATTAGTTCTCTATAGGGGGATAGAATCCGTCTCAATAAGCCTTATAACGACTTTCAACATTATGATGGCATTGGGTAACGTTCCCTGATCGCGAATCCAATTTAGTACATCATCCCTCGCCCTACGCCTACGGCGCGTGCCATAGCTACGTAGTATAGGATTCATTCTAAAATTCTGAAGGCACTAGTTGCTCTATGAATGGGCCCATTCAATAATGCGACAGTGTATGCGCATGCGTGGAATCGATCCGGCGCCGCAGCGCGGGAGGAACCCCGCGAGTTCTCCACTTGAATGCGAATGTCGATTGTCGACACGGTACCGGTGAATGGAAATTTCTGTTGATATCTGTACATATTGTGAATGAAAATTTAAAGATCGAACTGTAATGGATACGAACTTGAGTATAACTTGAAAGTTAAGTTAGATTAATTTCACGGCTTGATTAATATATGCATCAATAATAACATTTATTAGAAGGAAGTTAGAAACTTGATTTGGATAGAACGGCTGAATGGATTCATATTTTATCATAAAAAAAGAATAACTGATCGATTTTGAGTTCAAAATTCTTTATATAAAATGAAAGTAGGACCATAATTTAAAAATTATATTCCAATGTCATTACAGTAATTTGCTTTTCCTCATTAAAATTTCTTTCTCTAAGTTCAATTAAAAAATAACTACTTCATGTGAACAGAAATTCGACTTGTTAGTTTCAAGTTGAAAAGTAATCTATAGACAAAAATTTGTGGTAGTACACTTTATCGCTGAAAGTAGCAACGCCTTGTGTTTTGTGTTATCGAGCTGCAATTGATTTCGGATTTGTAGTGAAACTCGAATTAGTCTTCTAGATTCTTTGTTCGGTATTTTCTTTTCGTAGAAAATTAATTTAAAATTGGTAAATGACTCAAGGAAAAAAAAACAGTAATGTACGGGCATTAATCTTCATGGCCAATATCGTAAGTCATGTTGATAGTTGTATAGTATTAAACTCAAATCATTTTATTATATACGAAACCTGATATTTTTTCCGACACAACCGTCCATTGGACAACTGCAACCATCCGGTATGTTACGTTTTCGACAAATAACGTACATAAGTATACATACCTCGATACATACATCATAAAATGTACAATCAGTAAATTTCAATAAACCCTCAAGAAGTGTGTTATTTTAAGGAAATTATTAAACCGAAGAGAGAGATCTACCCTACTATGCAGCATCATTAAATTTAGAATAAAATAGTCATATGTTCGTAGAAACTTTAATCATCTTAGGTTAGTCAGACATACGGTACAAAATGCCTCGCTTCGGACAAGGCATATAATAAAATTGATTAAGAATATAGAATATCTAGAGAATAGTTAGAGTCGTAAAGACGACTAATCAACTATGTAGGACCACTACTAACAACTATCAACAACTACCTAACAAAGAGAAGGAACACTTAAAGCAAACCCTATACCATTTTCCTAGCCTTTATTATTCCCTAGATTTGGGGTCGGCTACTAGTTCAACCGGTTTTACCTGAATATCAGTTTTTACACGGAGGGACCTCCGCAACCTTGAGGGTGAACTGAATCCGAAGGTTAAACTAATCGTTAGTATATTTGAGGGCACTGGCTTCCCAATAACGATTGCCATAGATGTTCATGACAACCGGGACCGACGGCTTGACGTGCTCTCCGAGGAATGGGCGGGAAACACCGCCATATTCCCTACTCCATGCTGCTATTAAAAATTTCTTGTAAGAAAAACCCAACAGCAGTCCGACCCGGGCTTAGAACCCGAAACCTCTTGACCTGCAGTTCCTTACACTAACCACTAGACCAACGAGGCAGTCAAACAAACAGTCAGTAAAACAAGCCCTATAACCAATAGATAGTTTACATTGATATGTCATACATTGACTGGACGCCCCAGATATTATATATATTGCCTAGATATTGAATATTGTGTATAGAAAACCTGAAGTATACAGATTGTCGGTAACATATACATATTAATAAAGATGTTAGTCTGGTTTGAGTACGCTTCAAAATCTCCAAAATTCTGACGCTGACCAATGGCGCTCAAATTTCAACATCATCATCATCATCATCATCAGCCTATCGCAGTCCACTGCTGGACATAGGCCTCTCCAATTTCACGCCACTTAGTTCGATCTATGGCTTCTCGCATCCAGCTCCTGCCAGCCGTCTTGCGCAAATCATCGCTCCACCTGGCTTGAAAAACACGATATTCAAACTACTTCGAAGATTGCCTAATCTGTTTTTGGTGTAATTTTTGTCCCTCGTTTCTTATTAAAGAAATTCTGATGTGCCAGAGTGGAATGAGATAAATTTAACATAGTAAATGTATAGAAAACATCATGTTAATTTTAAATAGGCATTTGTTTTCACGAAATACGAGTATATCTAAACATCTAAAATTCTTAGCTTGTCAATTACTTTCTCTACATTTTTATACATTTCTGAGTTAATACCAAAAGCAGAAACTTTGCAACCCCTTTTATTAAACGAAAATGCATATGAAAATTTCAAATTTGGAACAGTTATGCGGAGTAAGAGTGTAGTAAGCTAAAATATAAAAAAAATGAAATTAGGACGACTTTCGACCGCTGGTCGACCACAACTTAAACCTAATTGCAATTTATAGTAATTTTCTTAGCCTTATACAAATGATTGATTTTATTATAACATCAAAGAAAGAAGACTTTAGTTTTAACAAAACAAAACAGGAGAGACTCAGGTAATAATACAGCCAGAAAAGATATGAAATAGCACAATAATGTACCTAAGCAATAAACATGGGCTGCACGCTTCATAACCCTGTGACCTTAATTAGAAAAGTTAAAAATATTTTGCTTTCATTTTTAAATTTTGCGACCGCGACAAGCTCTTTCTGTGATGTGTAATTCTCTGTATTCCCTCAATTTACTAATTGATATCTGAATTCAAGAAGAAAAGCTATCACCCAACTACGTGGAATCTTTTGAAAATATTAATTTAAACAGCATGTGACACCCGAGTCGTTATTACTAAATTGGAACCTCGTTCAATAAAATCGAATTACAGCAGTATAAGAGCTACGGCAGAACAAACAAATATACAAAGACCAAATATATTACTTATTCAGGTTTTAGATACAAATTTAACTTTCCATACGAAAAATGTTAAAAGGTAGAAATATAAAATGTGTAACAATAGAAACGAATATTATCATTTTTATGTCTCTTTAATAAGGTTGTTCAATTTACGTTCTGAAAACAATATGCTTTCTCGTACGAAATAATATTTGAATGAGAATGTATTCAATGTCAGTGTGTAGGTAGGCTTTTCTGTAAGCGTTTCATGTTTGTTCTTTACAACCTTGTCAGCAGGGGGACACGTATGGAAGTTTTTGACATAATTGGAATTTGGAAGGGTCTTTTGGGAAACGCGGTAATTATATTTGTGTGGAGTTTAGTGAAAAGAGAATTATCACTGATGTGACTTTTACGTAGTAGCGGCCTCCTAAGACTATTTTGTAACATTTAAATACAATCTAACTTTATCTCGTCGTGTCGATATTTGTACGATCTTGGCCTAGTGCTCTGCGACGCGAATAGCGTTTGACGTAGCTGGAGAATGCAATGGAGGGGTCTGGATATAGTAATAATAGTTCTTTTTTTTAAGTGTGGTGTGGCGACTTCCACATACAGTATCAACATAAAAATATATGACAGCGCCATATACCGAAGAACCATCGAACTACGGAGCAACGAAGAAAACTAAGAAACTACCAATCCTAAATCGCGCGATAGAAGTTCTCGCACTGATTAACATATATACAACTTCCCAACATCAACCGTTGGGCAGTGGCCCGCCAGGCATGATCACCTCGCCTGGTTGGAGGATCCTCCCTTTGTGTTGGAGGGATATGTGGCCCGTTCCTCTACAGTAGTGACCCCGACGTGATTGGAAGCGGCCTTCAATAAAGCAGAGCAGCAGCGCCACCATCATGTTCACTCCCACAGCAAGTCTCAGCCAGCCAGCAACCTCGGCCTCAACAGGGATATCACCACATGCAGGAAGCGACCACTCCAGCCTTGTTTACCCCTACGGCCTCAACAGCGTCTAGGCACAGCACACTGCAACTACGGTGCATGTAAGCAGAGCATTTCTCTCCCGTCTATGCAGCAGCCAGCCACTACGCAGCAATCGCCCCGACTCACTGGGAACCTCACCGCTGCACCGCTCACCGCCTGCATTCCCGACTCACTGGGATCAGCGGACTTCAGCCTCGACTCACTGGGACTAGCGGCTTCAGTTCCGACTCACTGGAACTTGCGGCACTCAGTTCCGACTCACTGGAACTATTCAATCCTGGCACTGGCAAGCTCCGCAACAGAGCACAGACAGCTGACTCATCCAGATATCGACCTCCGGTCTTGGAGGGGAGTGATGTGGCGACTTCCACATACAGCGTCAACATAAAAATATATGACAGGGCCATCTACCGAAGAAACATCGAACTACGGAGCAACGAAGAAAACTAAGAAACTACTAATCCTAAATCGTGAAATAGAAGTTCTCGCGCCGATTAACATATATACAACTTCCCAACATCAACCGTTGGGCAGTGGCCCGCCAGGCATGATCCCCTCGCCTGGTTGGAGGATCCTCCCTTTGTGTTGGAGGGACGTGACACCCGTTCCTCTACAGCGGTGTTTCAGAATCGAACCCACTAAAATCACACGGTGTGCCACTCTGCGCCTGAGAATGGGAGAGATCCGGGAATTGCTAGTATTAATACATCTGGGTCCCTCCTAACAGACAGACACAGCACCCCGCCGCAAGCCCTAAGTGGGTGGAAGCAGGTGGGGTTTTCCACACGTAAAATAAAAGATCGTCACTACAATTTATTAGGAAAGTCTGTGTCTTTGCGGTGTTCCCATCGGTGCAATGTGATACAATAGGTTATTGATTGTTATATGCAGTACTCGCTGGTAATACCAGGTTATATATANATATAAATTTTCCTGTTGAATTACTCTTTCCATTGGTGGCAATCGCATTAAAAGAGAAAAGAAGATGAGCGCCGCATTGTTGATGTTCTAACCTAACAACAACCGAGGGCAATACGGGAGATGAAGGTAGTATAAAATAAAAGTAGCCTAAGTATTAACTTAGGCTGATGAGATAAGGAGCTATCCGCCAGTGAGGGTCCCGTTAAAATCGGCCCAGCCGTTCCAGAGATTTTTTAAGGTACTTTAACGTAAACTTGCACTGCTGTAATATATTTCAATTTTAATCGTAATGCTCTTATTTTTTTTTATAAAAAACTAACTGCACCCCATTTGCTACCCGCAGTTATTGTTATAAGGATACAATAACAGTCTAAAATATCACTAGTCTAAAATGAAAGTGGCCTTAGTCAATCATTATATCATCAGCTATATGCCACTGAAAGTTCCATCAAAATTGGTTCAGCCATTTCAGAGATTAGATTAAAATTTGAAAATTAATTTTTGAAAACACTCTTGGTCCGACCCGGGATTCGAACCCGAGACCTCTTGGTTGACGCCAATCGCATCACATTCATGTACGTTATCGCCAAATGCTAATTGTTGTGGGTTCTAAGCTCACATGACACAACACCTTGTGTGATCCACAAATTGCTGTTCTGAATCTAGACGTTCTTTGTGCCCGTTTCATGTATGTTTGTAAAGCTCCCCACGACACAGGATTTTTTCTTAATGCGTGAGTTGTCTTTTACAAAAGAATAGAAAGAAAATTGGAACGAAGAGGCGTAATAAAGCACTACTAACTGTATTTCTAGTTCCACTTACAAGAAAGAGGGCATAGCAATGCGATCAACATTTTCGTTTATTTTCTGTTCGTGTATAATTTAATGGTAAATACCTGCCTCAGACATCACGTTAAGCCGTCGGTCCCGGTTGCCATATTAACATCACTAACAATCATTACAGCCCTAGTGTTGGTTCCCTACAAACGCTGACAATAGTCTTTCTACACAACTTCGATGTCGATGTAGCCGATTTCGGCCACGGCGACCAGTCGCAATGGAGACCATTGAACTAAACAGGAGATATTATATATTATTTTTGATTAAGATTAAGATTGATATATTAGATATTATAGTGTACAAGTATCTACGCAAATGCAGGTGCACTCTCATAATCCGATGGGGCGGTTATACGACACGACCGAGGAAAGATCAGGCGTAGGACCGACGTATTTACGTCCTCTGGAAGGCACGGGGCTAAGACTCATGATTAGCAGTCGCTTACGCCAACCGCTAGACCAAAGATAAAGTCATGTCGCCTAGTACTTTAGTAAAGGAGGTCTGATAGCAGTGGTTATAAGTAAAAAATCTAAGTATAGCCGTCTGGTAGTAGACTTAAAGCAGAGTCCAATCTAATTTATGAAAAATGATTTATGGAAGCATAATATAATATTGGTGAAATAAAATGACAGGAGTATAAGGATATTCTCGTTTAATTCCTAGAACTCATGAGGTAAACAATTCTAAACTATATCATACCAATTTCAAACAAACTTTTCGTATTTGGACACTAATTACAAAATATACCATATTAAACAAAATGTTGTATCACACAAACTATAGTTTTCGGAAAATAAAAGGTCTTAAAACACTCCATTCTGTAAAACTTGCAAAGTACTATAATTCTCGGGACAAATTTGTTTTTAATTAATTAATCAATACTAAAATTAAAGCTACGTATTCTAAAATACATAAATACGCGATTAAATTATTTTTTTTATATAAATGTTGTGAAAGAAAACTTAAAGAAGCGAAAATAAAAACAGAAAACATAAAATTAGATAACAAACAAGTTATTTAACAAAAAAAATATAATGGTATTGCCAATTGTTGTTATACGGAGCCAATTAATGTAATATTACTACTGTTACTAGTAAATAGGTGTTTAGACCAAAACATTTTTATATTTCTTAAATAAATGTGACTATTATTTTATGGCACGGCCTATTTTCATTAAGTAAAGAAAAAAGATTGATAAAATAAATATTTATTTCAATAATAATCTCCCAGAAAAGATAAATAAGTCATCACCTTAAAGCAATTATAAAACTTTGATTACGTGTTAGTCCGATTCTTTTTTAGATTCAAAGTATACTCCTTTCAAATAAAAAAAAATACAATGAGAACAGAAGAAAAAATAAAGGGAAATACCAAAACTCGAAGAAAATTTTCTAATGAAAATGATTTCATTAAAAAGATTAACAAATGCTTTAAATATTCAGACTATTTCAATCATTTCGCGCTTTAATAATTCCTCTCAGATAACTAATTGTGAATGATTTCTTTCAAAGTTAAGAAATCTATAAATTATCCATCACGGTCATTTGATAAATTACCTTCTAAATATTGGAGAAAAAGTAGACAATAAATTAAAAATAAAGTAATGCATAGACAAAAATGATGTAATAGGAACAACGGAGAGAGCTTACGCTACAAATACTGATACATGCTAGGAAATAGGATTACAAAATTAAACTGTTTTGGTCACAAAATGGCTGCCAACAACCATTTTCTAAAACTAAATGGCTCAAACGCTTGCCAGGAATCAAATACAGGAATGCAAAGGTATGTTTTAGAAGGACAAAAATATATAATACTGTAATATGTGTTAGCGATTAAAATTATTACATACTAATGAAATTTATGGCATTTTATGGCTACCTCATGAATCAGAAACATTAGCACTCCATTTTTTGTACACTAATGTTCTATTTTTTATATTTTACATTAATAATTTTATACCAATATTTCTGTAACAATTACATTTTTATTTAACATATTTTTTTAATATAAGCTAATCTTATTTACAAGTTGTATTTTGTTATAGAATTGACCATTTTTTTTATTAAATATTATTTTTACTAAATATATTTTTTTTCGTTTGTAAAACTAGTGTTTTTTTTGATAACTTCTGACAGCGTTACTTTTGGCGCTTAAGAGGTGGTTTACTTTTTATATGAGTATTATTTTCTATCAGAACTTATCACAAAATTCGATATTGTCATGACTTTTACCTTCCAGGCACAAAGTGGTGTTCTTAACCCAAATTTTATTGCCTTATTTTTTATAATTTCACGAAGTTCTATATTTAATAATACTATTCGTAAAAATGTCTTTTTCATGGGGAAGTAATAAATATAAATATTTTATATAAACTAACAACTAAGATTGGTCAGGATTTAGGAAATACACACTTTTTTTAAATATTAATTTGCTTATGTTGCAAACGATATTTAATTACCAGTAGTGACTTAAAATATATTGGCACTACCTCAAAAGTACTCGGCTCATTATTGTAACATTGGCATACAATGTTACAAAAATTGGCTCAATCACAACAATCGTTTGTAACATAAGACTCGTGCATGCAGTTGCATCTACAGGTTTTATATCCACAGGTTGTATTTGTTCAAACATTTGTAGGAAAATATTTTACGCATACATCATAAATTGTTTCATAAAATTTAACAATTAATAACTACATTTTGTGTTTGGCACAAAAATATTTGCCACATATGTTTCAATCCAGCTTGTGACTAAGGCACAATATTTCAAGGGACACTATACCGACTGGCAGTAAAATGCATTAGTTTTAGCCATTCTAACATTAATGCACATCACTGTTTTAAAAGCTATTTTTTCTACCCTTTTCTTCACGACACTTAGGCGTTTTGAATAAGCCCAAAAAATAGAGATATACTTTTCACAATATAAATTCATAATTTTTAGTTTGTTTCACTTTCAAGTCTGACACTTTTTTTGTAAAATACTGTTTCAGTTGGTTCCGCTGGTGGAAGGTCCAAGGTTCGCTTCTTGATGTTTGTACTTATGTGACGTCATTTGAGACAGTCCAAGAACAGCGAATCCACACTGTAAACAGTGATAGTGAGTTTGTTTCTTGCTGTGGATGCATTGAGGTTCGTAGCCACAACCTGTAACATAAAATGTTACATTATTGTTAAACACATCACATAATTAAATACATACATATAAAAGATCATTATTATCTTAGCAATATAATAAATAAACAACTATGGAGGCTTTTTAAGACAACTCCCGTACTTGGAATAAATTCTGTGTCGCGGTACATCCATAGATGAATTGGTCACAAGGAGTATCCATACTCAGAAACACAATTTGTGGATCATACAAAGTGTAGTCCCATTCGAGATTTGAACCCACAACATTTGGCGATGTAGAAAGCGGCGCGGTGTGGCGACCGCTTTAACCACTTGGACATGCATGCAGTCAAGGTTACTGATATTATTACTTTTATACTTATTTTAGAGGTATAGAGAATTTTAAGCTATGTTTGTGATACGGAGTAACAATGACTCTGTCTGTGAGTGTATCTGTCTGTTGCATCGTAGTTCTCAAACGGATGGACCGATTTTGAAGCGGTTTTTTTTTCATTTGAAAGCTAGTTATGTTAGTTCATCGATATTATTTTGTTAATCAAAAATTTTAAAAAGCCCCTACCCAAGGACTAAATTGAATAATTATAAATCATAAAAAGGGCTGATACTCTTACATAGCTGGACATCGGTTTTTTTAAATTTTTAATTTTAGCCTGTTGACAAATAAGCGAACTACAAAATATACACATAATATCGACTTACCTTTACTAGGTGGGAATTTGTCGAATCCAGCAGCTTGAATCGAGTCAAGCTTTTGATGCTGACGACGATGTGCAACGACTTTATTGGTGTCCGTGCATACGAAGTCGCACTTGAGGCAATGAAAATGAGACGCCTTGTTCTGACCTGTTCCTGGAGACACCAGTACGCAAATTAGCAAGGAAATTAAAAGAAATGTCTATTGCCACACTAGGAATAAATCCTGTATCACAACAATTTGTGAATCACATTAAGTGTTTTCTATTGCGGGGATCAGACTTACAACAACAATAGTAGAAAGCTAGAGGTAACCGCTTAAACTGCAAACTAAGCAAAGACAAAATGAAAGAAACCAAATAAGACTGGTTAATGCAGCTAATTTAAAAAGTAATAACGTTCAAGGTAAGGCTGTTCATAAATTTTAGATTTCAGGTAAGATTGTAGTTAATAACAAAATCAAATCGAAAGCTTACCAAAAGTCGAAGCATGTGGACAATCTGGCCGTTTGCAGTAGACGTTAGCACGATACTGCTGGAAGTCACCTCCCATTAGCGTGTCCAATCTGTAAGATAATAACAAATATAAAGAATCAGTTATAAGCACTGGCACGTAAATGAGGCAGATTTCATTGCAGCGGGGGTAAGTTCGCGCATAGTACACTTAGTGCAACAAATCAAAACAAAAAAAAATTGTAGTGTAGGCGACTAGCGCTCCAATCGCTTGCTCGGAACGGTGCTACTACAATCCCAGCGTAGCTCTATCAACCAAAGTGACCTATAAAATGACTTCTGCGCATCTAACGAATCGGGCCAAGTTACGTGCCTGTATATATACCTAGATATGTCATTTGGCGCTCCACAGGGATGTATGCTTGGTCCAGTTTAATAAAAGTGGCCTTGTATGTATATGAGAACTTTCATATTCGTCTATAAAATAACATTAGTGTTGGGCGGCGATATAAAAAGTGCGTTGCCGCATAGTGGAAGGGGTTAGGGTATCCTCACTCACTCAGTGAAGCACAACGCAGGCGGTACTTCACACCGGGTTTCTGCGAGACCGTAAAAGTATAAGCCAAGAATATTTTAACATTCTGCTAGTTCCTTCATTCTCTTCAGAAATATTCGAAATAAAAACCACATTTGTTGTTAACGCAAATGATATACCAAAATGATTAATTTCTTTAACTTTTAATAATTTTGTATATTTATGTCATATTTACCTTTCATGTCTAGCCGTGTGTTGGACGAATCTCGTCTTATCACAGAATGAATAGCCACAGTCTTTCCTTGTACAGTGGAAGTGGGTTTGATGTTCCCTGAAAAACAACAAAAGTAAAGTTAAAAATAGTGTTTAAAAAANAAGACAACTCCCGCATTAGGAATATACATTCCTGTGTCGCGGGGATCTTTACAAACATACATGAAACGGACACAAAGTACACCCAGACTTAGAACAACAATTTATGGATCACACAAAGTGTTGTCCCATGTAGGATTTGAACCCACAACACTTGGCACAGTAGGAAGCGGTGTGGCGACCACTCCAACCACTAGGCCAACCGTGTAGTCTAACCGTGTAAGTAATGACCAAGAAAAAAAAATAACAAAGCCGTGGCTGGAATGTTTATTTTTTAAGGCTATAGAGTTAAAATTTGTTTATCAGGGTGTTAGTGAAAGATATATAAAGTTCAATAAGAAAGATTTATATTTGAGAAAATAGGATACAAACCCTAATAGACATTTTTCATTTTATATACAAACATATTATGATGGTTAAAAAATCGATAAAATCAGACTAATATTGATTAAATTATTGATCAGTACTAGTCTGATTATTTCGATTTTACTTATACAATAATATATACATATAATAATATAGATAACTTAACAATATCGAATCAATAACAACATCAATAACAATATCGATTTTAGCGATTGCAGATCAACGTACCTGTATCCACAATGCTGATAAGCGCAGTCTTCGTTGAATCTGAACCGCAGATACCCTTCCGGGATGGGCTCGTCTTTCATGACACGCATGTGAGGCCCTCTGGCGGTATGCGTGCGCCTGCTGACAATACAAACATAGTTATAGATAGTCAAGTTACTATAAAAGCAGTGTATGCAAAACGAATATGGGATAAAAATCTGAGTGCATTACTTAATATTACAAATGAAAGAAGCGATATGTTATAAAAATATTCAAAATCCAGAAAGATTCTTAAAATAGAATGTGCTAGAAGTAACTTAATAATAATAATAAAATAATAGTAACTTCTTAACTTAATAATAGTAACATCTATTCGATTTTTTTTCCATTTTATTCCAATTATTATTTCTGCTGTACGTTTCCACTTTTATTCAGTTTGATTGACTGATTGATAAGACCCTGTCTTGTTTACAACTATTTATTCTGAACTTTTGGAGTAAATATTACTGAAAGATGCGCAGTCTACTGTTCCTTATTTAAATTAGGAATACAAGCAAAAAGTAAAAATGTACAAAAAATAAACGAGACTATTTCTATAATTAATAAAATAATTTATTAACACTCACGTTTTTGCCATCATTTCTGCCTCTTTATCTAGACCAGGCGGTAAACCATGACCTTGTAATAAGCTCTGCTCTAAGAGTAGCTCCGGTGGGTATAGCATTGCTGGATAAAGAGGGAACGGCGATCCACTGAAAATAAGAAAGCAACGATTATAGAATTTATACGAAATTTCTTTATATCATAAATGAAGAAGAATAGGAAAGAATAAATAAATGTTATGATAACTCAAATTGAAATATACTAACCCCTGAGAAAATAAGGCTAATCCGGGCAGACCAGCTAATGATGCAGTGTATTGCTGCTGCATTTTCAGCTGTTCTTGGAGACTGCCTTTTCTGCCACCGGCCAAGTATTGTTGTAGGAGAAGGCTTTGTACTGCTTGAACCTAGAGTAAAAAAAGACTAATATGAAACTTACTGCTTCATTAATAATTTTAATTTGAAATAGGGAAGGTTTGTTTTATGCATACCTGATCAGCAGGATTCGGTGGTCTTTGACTCGGTGAAGGAGCTTGACTAGTCGACGACGAAGAAGCAGTGGATGGCAGTATCGATATTTCTGGATATTCCCTTTCCAATGTCTCCTGTGCACAAAAACGAGATCTTAGTTTATAGAATCATGATAATAATATTCAGGTTGTCTAATAGCTGCAAGGAAAATGACTCACCTTAGTAGCAGCTAATCCAACAGGTCCTGACTCCATGGTGTTGCTGTGTTTTTTCACCATATGGCTAAATAACAGTTTCAGGTCAACATAAGCTTGACTACAATGTGGACAGTGGTAATGAAGGTTCATCCCTGTTGCATTCTTATTCAAGGGACACGCCTGATCATGGCACGATGGAGGGATCGTAGGGCCAGACAGCTTAGGTGGTTCAAATATCTTCTTTTGGTCGAAATCTATGCGAGGCTTCATATCCTTTGAAGGTGAAGCATCATAAATACTTCTTGGCGATGGTGATGATGTGTTACTTCTGAGGTGTGATGATGGATAAAACGTTCCTGTCGCTTTTACTACTGAATAAAAATTATTTCATGATTAGTTGGGAAAAATAGATTTTCACTAACATTTTAAAGTTGTGCTTTCAATTGAAAAAAAATAGTATTGATTAATTATTGTATGAAATTATTTCAGAGAATAATACTTACCGGACACATTATCTTGTTCTCTTTCAAATTCACTTTTGATAGAAAAGTTTGTAGGTGTGAAAGATTCACTAGGCTCTTTCATTGAACTGACGCTATCAACTGAAGCTCTTTCTTTCAAAGAATAATCTTTGGCTTCCTCAAATTGCTTTTCTTGCTCTTCGCTCTTAATCAATGGCGTTCCTCTTCCATGCTTATGAGTAATCAAAGCTGAATACTGAGCCAGAATTGCTGGACAATTATTTCCCTGGGCACAATGGAAGTGAGACCGTAACTGATTCTTGAAGCAACTCTTTCCTCCACATTGGTCGAAAGAAGTAAAATAGTCGAAACCCTCCAGTAATGGACTAATGCCATGCACTTCTCTCATATGTGTCTCCATGATCATGTGGGTTTCGCCAGCAAAACTACAGTTCAAACAATGTAGGTGGAGTCTAGTAATGCGTAACTGACAATTAGAATATGATGATGAGCAAATGTCAATACTGGTAAATACTTCGAAGTGTTGGAATTTAATGCGCTGTAAATAAAGTAATTGTAGTGTCAGAAATGTTAACGTAGTTCGATAATTTTGATTAAGAAAAAATAACTTTGAGCTTTTACTTACAGGGAATTCCTCGACAGTTGGTATAACCGGAGATGAAATCACAGCTGGCAATTGATTACTCTTGGGTAATTTGAAAGATGTGAAAATTGCTTCAGGCGTAATATTACCAGTCCAAACTTCAACAACTCTGTTTTTCGGTGGCCTTCCTCTTTTTCTGCTAAACATCTCATCTAAGGAGCTAGAAGGATTCAGCTGCTGTGGAACAACACCAGGATTTGGTCCAAGATTTAGTTGAGCTTGTAGGTTAGGAGTCAATTGTGATGAGAGACTTGGTGCCATTTGGGCCAATTGGGCCAAGTTTGGTGATAGATTTGGCAGAGACGGCACTTGGCCAAGTTGTGCTGCCATGTTTGGGTGTAATTGTGCTGAGAGCTGAGGCGTAAAGTTTGGTGCAAATCTGGACGCTAAATTTGGAGACATCGGGCTGAGGATAGCGTGTTGCCGATGGTGTTCAAGACGTCGAAAAGGATGTTCTTCTGATGAGAGGATTACAACACCGCAATTTTCCTGTAAAAAGATAACTGTTAAATCGACAGAATTATTTGCTTATATTCAATACTAAACAATATTAGAAATATGGCTTACCCAAGTACAATGATAGTGTGTGATGTCCCTAATATGTTGACAAGCAGAGTTCATACACGGATTGTTTCGTGTATATGTCATAAAGTAAGCCTCGGTGACTTGGTTTTGTTGCTCGTGTTCCATTACATGCTTCACCATTGTAGCGTGGCAGCTAAAAAAATAGGTTAATACTATAAATTAATTCTGTGCTGAATCGAAACTGGTTTTTTAAGTATTTTCCTTTTCAATAATATATGTTCTTGCCTATGAGCCATCTTGCAATTATCCGCCAAGCAATGATAATGCTTGTTCAAGGCACTGCATTTGCTGCATTTATCATCAGCTTCCTTTCCACCAGTAAAGGTTTCTATATACTTCCTTGATGCTTCTTCGGCTACAGCAGGATTCTGTGAAATAAATAGTATCTCTATTTAAATTATTATTCTTGAAACAATTAGTTATATTTTTTTAAAAGAGCTATTTAGCTACCGACTTTAACTTATGCTAGAGACTACAGGTTCAATTGTCACACAGGAGAATTATTGTGGGTATTTTTTATGTCTGTATGTATAAATATGAATTAATGCTATATGAATTCCCAATTCGCGGATCGTGTAGGTGCTCTTTAGGGAAATCCTTTATTAATTTATACTAGTGAGTTTGTTTGAAATGTCTGGCCCATATAGCCAGTAATAGGCTTACCTTCTATTACGTAAATGGGACTAAACTTATACGCATCTCTACAGTTACAGATTTAAAATATAACTTGCCAAAGCATCACCATTATTAATCGAAAATAAGAACAAGATGCGCTTAAGGATACAATGACACATTTTATAAGGAAATATCCTTGTCATTTACAGCTCTATTAACTCTAATATACATAAGTGGCATAAAATCCTTCAATTATATTCTCCTCGCGTCATTCCTGAGCCATTCATATTTTAATCAGTTCATGTGTGTCTAAGTGAAAAATTGATTGTGTTACTCACAAATGGATACGGGTAGTCCGAATCCAACATTGTATTTGACATGTCATCGTCTCCTTGAAGATTACCTCCTGGCGAATACATGCTCAGATCTGCCCCTTGTTGCATGAAAGCATTCTGTATTACTGAAGTTGGTAAGCTGTGGAACAAGAATTATATTTATTACACTTTGGATTTATAAAATAATTATAATCAAATATAAATATAAACATGCATAGTAACTTTGAATAATCTCTAGGTTAGATAATTTCACTAATTCTTACTAACTGACTTATTTTTTAGTAACAAATTGAACAAAAAGTAATAATATATAAAGATTGAGTAAGTGACATCAATTTATAATAACATAATTTACATGGACGATGCATTTGCATATTGAGCAACGATGTTGGCTCATCACGTATTGCAACTGTCATAAAATGCATTTACTAACCAAGTCATGCGTACCTTTGTACATATGTACTAAATAAGTATTTAAGACGAGCAGCTAAAAGTAGAATCAAAGGAGTTGAACAATATCAAAAAATATTCTTACCCAAAGCTCATCTCTTGTTCTTTCCTCTCATGCTTCCGTTTGTGAGTGAAGATCTGGCTGCTAGAATGCAGTACGTAGTTGCAATGGGGTCTGATGCAATGAATGTGGTTGCAGGTTTTGCTGAACCGGCAGTCGCGGTACGGGCAGGCCTCATTTTTCATGTATTTTTTAAATCCGTCTTTTGATAATGCCTCATCTTTAATGTGATAGGTTTTGTGTTTTTCTGTAATAAAAAATTTAGTTTTACACCGAATTCTTCTGTATAAATAAAAATGAATCACATAAATGTATGCACGCGCATAACTTTCGATCGGAAAAAATCTTTTTATGCGATTTGGTTTGCATAGAAAAAAATAAAAGAAAAGCGAAGCTGTTTTATTTTCTTTGTCCGCTAAGTCGCATAAATTGCGGCTTTGCGAGAAGTTTACACGGGCTAACTAAAATAACTTTTTCGGTAATTCAGAAAATTTTCTTCAGAGAATAGAAATAAAAACTTCTTAACTAGAAAATAAGTTTCTATCCTTTACTCACCCATATCAGCCTTATTCTTGAATGTATATGTACATCCGGGTCGTCTACAGTGGAAGTGGGTGGTTCTCTGTCCAGCAAAAACACAATGGGGAGCCGCGCAACTCTCCGTTGCTCTGAATCTCTGAAAGCCCTCTTGCAGAATTGCGGAGTCTTTCCTATGGTAATTTGCATGCATTTGCACATCTGATGTCGATATATATACCTGTTGAGAAAGGGATTAAAATTATTAAGTTGCAAAAAAAATTCTGGTGGTTCTGATGCTTTCTATAAGCACGTAAAAAAATTTATTAAGAAGGATGAAATTACAAATAAATATTTACCTTATCACAACCATCTTGTATGCAATGGTAATGCGTTTGGCTGCGATTATGAGGGCAGTCGGAAAATCGTTCAGAACAGTCATCGAGAGGTGAATATCGCATGAAACCATGTGCGAGAGACTCATCACGTTTCTTGTGCCACTGTAAACGAAGGTTAGGTAACTCACCTTATTTAAAAAAAACAAACTGGTAGATATCGTGATTTGTTTTCGGTAAAGCATACCGCATGAGGCTAATCAAAGATACTAGCGGTAGCAAACGGTAACAAAATCAATTAAGTGTATCATAAAAATACAAATTAATAAAGGTAAACATTATAATTGTATGTACCACTGTAAATTATACATTCCTTGTGGCTTACACTTGTCATGTACGAATTTTACGAACCTTGAAGTGTCTGATCATTTCTTCTTTCTTGCAAAAAACTCTAGCGGTACAATCCATACAGTGGAAATGCTCCCGGTAGCCAAGGTCTTTGCAGTATGAGAAACCGCATTCCAAAGTTGAACTATACCTGTTCCAGAATAGAATATGTAAGTACCTATATATTTAAAAACAGCAGTCACTAATCACAGTCTGACATTCGCTCAATACGGTTGAATACACTAAACTAATTAAAATTATTACACAAATTAATATATACAACTGTAATGCAGCAAAAAAATTATTAAATATTCCGTCATCATGACTTTTGATAGCGTTTCTAATAATTCAAAAACGATCACTCCAATCAGATTCACGCTTAGATCCTCACAAAAAGTGACGGGTAAATTACTTTAAGTACAATTTCAGAAGCTATAATACCTTTTAACATATCTAGAGTAGTCCACCGATGTCTGTAAAGAATTCTTGCGTGTTTGGTCCAAGTGATTCAATGCCGACATCAAACCTGAACAAAAAAACGAACACTTTGATATAAACAAAAAACTATATTATGCTAATATGTATCGAAACAATAATAACTAACGATACATTCATCCATTCCTTTTCCGTCAAACTTATTCTTTTGTTTGGAACAGCCAAATCACCTCCATGCATCATATTCAACCGAACAATGTACTGTTTTCATCATATTTTAAAACTAGCGAGTCTTTTCATTGTGTTTTGTTTGGGTTTGCGTTACAAGTTTCATAGTTGGAGGTTTTTAGTTCAAAAACAACTTAAACATCTATCGGGTTGTGTAAGCGGTCCCTCCTCGTATCAAGTTTTGGAGTATCAAATAAATTATTATGGTAATTAATCAATGTTTTCTCCTAGTCACTGTGGAGCGGCCCATTGTGAGTGATCGTTGACTCTCGCTCTATGTACACTGCTGCACGAAACTGTTTTTGTGTATCGATTTATTATTTTACAAGACGCGAGATCGTATCATTTAAATAGAAACGAATGTGTGGATTGAGAATCGAATGTTTAACACGTTGAAAATATTACTTTAATTTAAAACATTCCGTTTGAGCTACATTTCAAAAATCATGTTGCCGTTCGGTCTTCGATTTATATAGTGAACTGAAAACATTTGTTTTAAAAAACTAACAATAACTAATTGGATCACTTTTGCGCTCATCATTACAAAGCACATTGTATTGAAAACTCGCGTGTAAAGTTTTAAAGAGAATTAAACTTGAGACATTACGGTGTCGAAACACTCTTACGCTTTTTTTACAAAATCGTTTTTGAAAGACGAATTAATACCTATACTTATGTAGATTAGAGTTGAGAACACAATGGATGTTAACATGCGGATAGATAATTTGGTATGTTACATAAGTCGTGCATGAATCGTGATTGTAACAACGGTTTAGTGAGAGCAGGTTATTATTAATGAATGAGGGATCACTTGCTTTGTTAGGGTTGGCGACATCTTGAAAACATCCAAAACGGAATTTACCTCCTTACCCCCTAATGTTTTTAAAATATTGAAACTAACACAGATCAATAAACAAAATTTTTTTGTTCACCAATATCTTAATATTTTTCTTAGTTCATTTTAGTAAAACGAAGAATTAAAATAAAGAAATAGCAACCCTAATTGAATCATACGTTACACAGTTAATGGCTCACGACTTGTTGGTGATAGTGCGAATAAAGAAAAACAATTGGATGTCGATAGTAACTCGTGTTTATTGCCTCTAATTTATTGAGATTAGACTTAAGATTCGGGTCAAAAAGACACTTAACTAAAATAAGTGAATTATAACTCGATGCATAAACTTCTCGAAAACACGAATCGTTAATAAATAATGGAGACGAACATAATGATTCATTGAAGTAACATAAACAGATATTTTTAAACTTACAAGTTTACTTAATTGAAAAATTATTTGAAAAAGAAAAAGTAGATAATGAAAGTTATGGCGAATCAAATTCAGTTTCATGATACATTGAAAATAGCTTTCAACGTACTGACATACTTGCTATGCAACAAAAAACTTTAATATAAGGATATGTACAAGCCATAAAGCAGACGTGGACAACGATAAACAAACTTCCTCTTCACCTAATTACAATGCACATACAAATTAAAATTTCAATGAATTATTACAAATGTACGTGGCGCTTCGATTCAAAATTTCAAACACAGATGGAAACAAAGAGACAATGGCCTACACGAAATCAGATAAGTACCAACATAATAAACATCTATAATATGGTGGTGAGTTTTTTAGGAAATTTCGTAAGATATTGTGCCGGCTCATTCAGCCGAAACAATGGCTCCTCATAATGTTATAATGGGTTTTTGAACTCGCTCAACGGAACCACGAGTGATCGAAAGTTCTTAGTATTGGGATTTATGGGTCGAAGGAAATTGGGTGGGGACTTCCTTTGGAATTTGATTGCCGTTGAAAGACAGAATGATGGTGATATACTGGTAATTGTAGGAGACTAGCCCTCAACTATTTAAGTAAGCGTAAAATTACATGCAAATAAATACAAACATGTTTTAAACAAATAAAACGGACACAAAAAAGTTGAGCTATGAATTCTTCACATTTGAAGTCATAAAATACTAGCATATGGTAGAAGTTTATAAATACAAAAATAACACATAAAGAAATCTACTAATCAGGCAACAATATATGAAGATATAATTACAAATACAAATGAAAAAAAAATAACAAACGACACAAGAGAACAGCATAAAAAAACAACGAAATCGATGTAATTCACACGTTTCTGAAGTTCCGACGGGTGAGACGCATTGCATGCTTTATCTCATAAAACTATAACAGCAATTTACATTAGTCATTTCGAAGTTGGAGTGCTTTGCATTACTCAGTTTCACTGTTCCTTTTTTTTTATCAAGCACGTTTCGCTTACACGTTGGCCGTTCATATATCTGAGAAATATTTTATTCTTGAATTAAAGTTTACAATGATTTCATCTGATTTCTAGCGTGTTGATAACGTTAAGAATTTGTAATATTTTTGAGGCAGTGGAGTAAGAAAATTATTCTAATAGTCATAAATCTAATAAAAACAGAATAACATTTAGTTTAGAGTATCTAATATTGGCCAAAATTATTAGAGCAAAGTGAAAGAGCGCAACAACTTTTAATTTCCTGAGATAGTTGTGACCGTACAACACCTGGGAATCCATATAATCCTTCTCTGGCATTTACTTAAGTAGAAAACGAATGAATGTCAGTACAGAGCCCTCGTTTTTGGTCACCGTTCTATGACTAATTGAAATTAAAATGTCACTTAAGATTTAGATAAACGGATTTGTGTGGTTGAATTTGAATCGTTCATAATATAAATGTGTGTATATTTTTTGTTTGATTATATTCGACATTTCTGGCTGATCGTTATCTTTTTAAATGTTGAACATAATAGCTTTATTATCAAACGTGAACTAAATACTTTTAAAACACTTTTGTTCCGGGATGGTGAGACCCAATGTTATTTTTATAACAATTCAGTTCCGGTTCAAATCTAGTCATTTCTCTTAGTTGTGTGATAAAGCGATTTATACTTTTCAATGTGTGTATATGTATAACCATTCCAATTGACTGCTAGATTCAAATTGAGCAATTCAAAATTTGAATACTGCTATCAATCTACAACGTAGAATTTTTTTATTTCATCTTTGCCTATAGACAACGATGTTCAAATTAAAAATCGATGCAACGTAAATATATATCGTAAACCTCATTAATTATTCCATTGTCTTCACATTGACAATCAGATCATCGTGAAAGAGTTCAATAACTGCATCAATTTCTTGCATCAGTACCCGTCTTCCATCTAAATTGACATTTACTCTCTGCAAGTATGTCTAAAATGTAAATGCGGTTACTACACACACCAATTCACGTGTCTTTACTATCATTCATCATGTAACTATTCGATGGTATACCGTTTTCGACTTTATTCCGACTGTACAAGGAAAAACTCGATTCCGCTATCAGCAAATTCGATGCATCTTTGGGAATTCATGTCCAGTTTAGCCAGATATGTAATGTTGATTACTTTATTAATGTTTTTATTGAAACGAGAGATCATGTTAGTGTGGTCGGCCCGGTCAATGTGATAGTACATTAAAGTGAGGCTGTATCGTATAGGAGGTAATGAGGCGGGGCGATGGGTGTACGTACGGACAAAGATCTGACTATTGACATACACGAGATCATCTATGTATAAGTATCTACTTAGAATTCTTAAGCTTATTAACAAGTTATGATGTCGAAGACTAGTTATGTGACTTAAAATATTAACGGCCACAAAAACACAAGATGAAATAATATACTCTTCATAAAGGATGTTATTGAATACAGGCCACATATATGGACGCTCCCGCGTATCTAATTGAATAAAAATATGAATCTCACATCCCAATTTGTACAGAAACGAGATGAATCATTTTATTCCTTGTAGCGTTACGTCAATTGATGCCCAATTTAAGTTTACAGATGGAAGTATTATCATAACTGACGCGGACCTTAATGTCCAGGAATTATGACTGTGAATTGTATGTAAAATAGTTTACATCACGTGTTATAAGTTTGTCATATTCTAAGTACTTTTTATTACAATATTACGTTCTGAGATATTTAGATAAGGGGCCAGCATGTCTAGTTTTATTTTCCAAAGATCACGTATTGTTGGTGCTACATTGAAAATGTGTTTTTTCCTGTGCATTGTATTGTATGATATCTAAAAATCTTTTTGTTAGAATGCTAACGTCATGTGTTTTAAATATTTCTAAAGTGACCTTTTTTTATCTTGTCATGTTTATGGACAAAAGCGAAATTGTTCAGATTTTCCGAAGTTCTTTTTTGGAACATTCTAAGACTCCACGTGTCAGACACAAAAGAGAAGAGATAACGGTTAAATATATAGCTAAATATTAGACTTGTGAAGACCTTATTGAGAGCATCAGTTATGCTATAATTACCTTGTATTGTGTACGATCTAGTTAATTGTTCATATTAAGGTTGGTAATGATCATTAATTACTTGGCAATATGATTTCAGACGTTTACACGGAGCAGGCGGTCGTAAACTTTAGTCGGCGGATGAAAGAGCAAAGATAATTATGAACGTACGCATGCGTAGATCAAATCGGGATCCATCGATCGATAAGGGATCTAGATATGTTGCGCCGGAGATCACTTGTTCGTAATACGTTTGTTGAAGGCAATTTTATGTGCAATGTAACGCCAGATGACGTACAACTTTTGTTCGATTTTGATTTGTTTTGTATAGTCATTAACTGAAACTACTGAGTCTCTCAGAAGTTGCATTAAATAGTGTATTTTTGAATCATTTCATTCAATTATGTTCATTTCAGAAATGTTTTATAAGATTTCAAACTATTGTAACTTTAGAATTTACTTTAGTAGTAATAACTAGTAATTTCTATACTATGGAAAGAAATTCTTCATTGATACCATACGCCTTCGCTTTAGATGTTCGTCTTTGTTCGGCCATCTTCGTCGTCCTGCGCACGCGCTGATTGGAGTAAATGATTCCGCATGATCTTGTTTGGTTTTTGCTCTGTTTACTTTGCCTTAGTTGATGGTTAGTTTAGTTTTTTATGTTTTACTGTCTGTACTCGGGGAGTCAATTAGAGCTGTTTTTATATGATATACATTTTTTATTGTCTGTCCGTTGTACACGAAAGAAGTAATTTATATTTTGATCGTATTTGAGTTCATTATTTGTTGGCTGTCAATTTTACTGTTGTAAACCCTCCGTTTTGACCTCAATTCGTACTTTTGATATTCATGCGTGTGTATGATGTGTGTCGCTGATATAAAGTAAAATTCGTAAATTTCTAATAAGAGGCCTATGTACAGCAGTGTACTATAAGGCAATTAATGCATATATATAATAATTTGAAAACACTAAACGCCTATCAATTTTGATACAATTTTTTAGTTTTCTAGATAAAAAATATTACAACCTATGTTTCTTTTATTGAAAGATAAATGGAGCAAATTGTGATAAAATGTTTGTTTGGCCAATAAGAAACAGACATGGTTACTGAAACAGGGAACTAATGGTTTCTTTCCGCTTATAATATTTCGTATTTGCATCTCACTCTAACGTGATAAAACATATAAGGATTATTTCTTGGTATTCTAATTGATGTAATGATTCAGTCATTCATTCGATGCATTTGCTGAATTGCGCGTGCGGTGAACTGGGGCAGTTGTTATTCGATTAACAAAATGCAACTACCGTCAAGACTTTATTTTTGCAGAATTACATAGCTCGGTTCATTTCCTCCGAATCGTAACAAATTAGAAAATGTCGACCGCTTAACGTGACCTCCGAATCACTTGTTATCATAGGATAACAGTCGTACAGCTTATTTGAAGGCTTTTGGGTGGCTTGAAAACATACAACGGCAAGATTTACGTAGCCACAACGTTGTGTTGCCAGTCCTCAACCCGCACTTATCCAGCGTGGGAACGTATGGCCTTAACCCTCTCCTGAGAGGAGACCTGAGCGCAGCAGTGGTACATTATAGGTTGTTGATTGGATTGATTTAGGAAATGTCTGTATTCATTATAACCAAAAAATACTTTATCAATATGTATACGTTACGAATTTCTTGTCAAATTATAAACAAGCAATAAAAGCGTAAAATAAATAAATAAACATACTATTCGAAGTAAAACAATGGCAATAGTCACTACCGTGCAAGGTGGCCTGTCTATGTACACAAACGGACACTAATTGAAACTAAAAAAATAAATTCAGCAGAACATGAAGAGAGCAGCACAATGATGGATAGACCAGTGCCGACCATCGACGTCTCGGATCGATTATGTGGATTAATGCGGCGATAATCGAACCTTTTTGCTCGTCGAATCGATTCTTTTTGTTTAAGAGCAGGTGATCTCGTACGGCTGTATCATGTGTAGTTTATGGATCTCGTTATCGATTTAAAGGATCGAGATATGAATTGGTATAAATTTTTGCGATTTTTGTGATCAGTCGTACAAAGTTCCATTGTGTTTGGTGGAGTATTAAGAAAATTAACTAGGGGTGCTTAGCTTTCAAGATCCTATTTATGTTAATTAATTAAAATGTGTAATAGCTTCTACTTAATATGTTCCTGTATATTTATTTCATTAAAAATATTAACGATCGTCAAATAGCAATATGCTTGCGTAGGCGGAGATAAAATTAAAATCAAAGTTGAGTTGTCAAAAATAAAAGAATTGATAAAATGCGGGTGTTTAATACCGCTGTCTACTACATACATACAAATAATTAAAATTGGAGTGTCTGTTTGTAATATTGAAATAACCGCTTTTTACTAAACACACATGTATGTATAAACTAAAATAACATTTTTTTACAATTTTTGTCGGTATGCCTGATCTCTGGAACAGCTGGACCCATTTTGAGGGAACTTTCACGGGCAGATAGCTGATATAATAAGGAGTAATTTAGACTACTTTTTTCAGACTAGCTTTGCCAAGCGGTGTTTCCCGTGGTTATCAACGTACTTACCACAATATCTGCGGGTAACATCGAGGGACTTAGCTGATTAGTAATAAAATTCATTAACTGTGTACATTCTTAAGTCACAAGGATGGTAAAAGATTGAAGGTTCGCATAAAAAAAATCGATTAAAAAAGTTGGCAATTTCAAGTCTGTAACCGTAGTGACTTAGGGCATGCTGTGTCTTGCATGGGCACTAGCGTATTTTTTATCATTTTATGTGGCAATTAATGTAGTACTTAGTTCATATTAGACAAGAAATTAATAACGTATACATATTGATAAAGTATTTTTTGGTTATAATGAATACAGATATTTTCTAAATCAATCCAATCAACAACCTATAATATCTCTGCTGGGCTCGGGTCTCCTCTCAGGAGGGGGTTAAGGCCATACGTCCCCACGCTGGCCAAGTGCGGGTTGGGGACTGGCAAGACTACGTTGTGTTGGATGTTTTCGAACCGCTTAAATGTTTCCAACTAAGCTTCACGACTGTTATCCTAGGATAACAACCGGGACCGACTGCTTAACGTGACCTCCGAATCACGGAGACGCTCATGGTAACATGCCACTAGCGGTCACCCATTCAGGTACTGACTGCGCCGTCGCTACTTATCCTCGGTGATTGTTTCTAATCACCGAGTGCAACTGGGCTATAAGCGCCTAGTTATATTAAAAAGCGCTATACCATGTGTTTAGTACTTAGATCACCATCTAAATTTAGTTAAAATTACTCTTTAGAATGATAAATTACAACTCATCTCTATTGTTCAGTAATGTTGACATAAAGCTTATGAGATGGCACGACCACCACGCAATAAATACATGACTGAGGTATTAAAACAGTTAAGTACGACAATTAAACGTGATTGAACGTGTACGTATCACCGAAGCTCAACTAGAATAGGGAAAACAATTTGAAATGAGGAAATAAAACACGTTAGTACTGTAAAATATATAAATAATAAATAATAAATATTTCGGACATCTAACACACAACGCCATCTAGTCCCAAACTAAGCTACTATACTATGGGTACTAGACAACTGATATGAATAAATAAATACTTTTTTTTAAATACATATATATTATACATAGAAAACACCCAAACTCCGAAACAAATATTTGCAGATCATACAAACATTTAGTCCGACCCAGGATTCGAACCCGAGACCTCATGGACAGCAGTCGCGTACGCTACCACCATATAAAACAGTGTATCTTTAGCGAAGGGCGAAACTAGTCTAAAAAACTGTCTAAATTAGCTGTAGTAATAGTCATTTACTCCTTATATCATCAGCTATCTGCCTGTGAAAGTCCCGACGGTTCAGGCGTTCCAAGGATTAGCCGGCACAAACTCACAGTGAGACAAAAAAATTTAAAATTAGCATAATTTTTGGATATACGTATATACTATCGTATGGTTATAGTGTTAAACTGTTTGATATTTCAATTTTAATTACTTGTATAGATCAGTGCTTATTGTTACCGCCGAGTTCTTTAAGATTGTAGCTTGATGTTAGATGAGTAAGATTTTGAAACCTCAATTCTTAAGCAAAACTTAATAATTGAGGTATCAAAAATAATTACAATATTAAATCAGATTGCTAATCTACGATAGAAACTTTGGCTTGCACTAGACTATTTCAATGCAGTGACGTTTTAATATCAAAGAAGGTTCAGCCCTTTCCATCTCAATTATTTTTTAACCAAAGCCAAAGAAAACGAATGAAAAAGAAAGCTAAATATGAAATTTTCACAAAGGAAATAAATATGAGAAAATATGCAATCTAGTTTGAGTATAACTTGTGCATCAATAGATTTTCATAATTTATAAATCATCCTTATAGAATGAGCGTAGTTTGTGTTGATTTGTCAACAGAAGGATTTTCTTATAAATTAAATACTAATCCTGCATCACGCGACGAAATATCTCGCGCCAATTACTAACATACACTTTCCCAACATCAATGATTGATTACTTCACCTGATCGGAGGATTCTCCCGTAGCATTTAAGAGATATATAAGTCCATCCCTGCAAATACCTATTGAAATAACATCTTAAAAAACTTACTCGTAAATCCTTATATGACACAATGCATGATAAAATACGACAACGAATTAAAACAATGACCTTTAACGTGTAATACTCCGACAAGTGACTATTTCAAGGCAAATGTAAGATCAAAATACCATATTGTAATACTATTGGTATTTCTTTATAGTTATTTTATATTCCAACCAGATACTTATTCATATTATTGTGAAACGAATGAGATAACTGCGAAAAAAAGGTTAGAAAAGAAGTATAAAGTGAATTGATGTATGATAGAAGGAAAGAAAATTACGCAGACCTCAAATCGAAACAATTTTAATTCATAACTCAATAACATTTTTGGCCCGACCCGGGATTTGAACCCTAGGCCTCCTGATTGACAGTCGCATACTTCAACCGCTAGACCAACGAGGCAGTAATTAATTGAAGTATTATTGAGTTTTTCTGATTATATAAATACTTAATAACAGCTCGAAGTTTGGAAGTTGGGGTTTGAACCCCCGTGCCTCGGAGAGCACGTAAGTCCTGCGCCTGATCTCTACCTGATCGTGTCGGTTAACGGTCCCAGCGAATTATGAGAGTGAGGGAACAGAGAGTGCATCTGTGTTTGCACACACACTTGTGCACTATAATATCTCCCGGCTAGGAGAACATCAATTCATAACAAAAACCTATTGAACATGTAATAAACAAATACGTTTAATGTTATCCAAAAAAGAATCCTAAGTAATATAAGTCAATATGCAAGCAAATTTAGACAGGTTAACTACCTATGTGCGATATTGGTTTTGACTAGTTGTATCTGTTTCGAAAAATAAATATGAGTTAAAAAATTATATAAAAGAGAATGGAATTTTTACAGTTATCATTAATATGTATATTTCAGATCAAGATCAATGCTTAAGTAATATTGCCGCAAATACTATATACATAATTATCAATCTCAGTATGAAAGTAACATAATATACTTTATGCTTATAAAGCTCATACTTCAAATACATTAAGCCTTCTATGGATTATGGATATTCAAACACGAAATAGGCCACAAGTTGAAGAATACAGAAATGGCCAAGATGCGCAATCGCATGCGCGCAAAGATGTTCAAATTCAAAAGATAAAATAGATACAGGCTCGAGCGTACTGTGTAAAAGTACCTTTTACCTTTTATAACGTAAAAACGACCAGCAAGACGCGTCCGGGTCATATAATGCATTATAATTTTATACAAAGATACAAACTGCAAGTCTCAAATGAATATGCAAAAGTTGCGCGAGTGTAGTGCGATTGAGTTATTGTAATGATGCGGTTGTGTGCGTTAAATAAGAATCGCGACAACGTAAGCGCTGCGTCTTCGTGTGCGTGCCTTCGTATATGTATATCTGCGCACACGCAACCGAAGAAATGCATATTTTATGACGTCTGCTCACATTCTGAGCGGTGCCACAAAGAAATTATACGCGCATTAAATCTGTGGAGGTGTTATTTTTTTTTTGCTTTTTTTTTGTTTGTTACCTTTAGGGGAGTTTTAGATAGGTTTTATTTAAGGTTTGTCGAACTTATAGTCTTTGAGGGCACCGAAGATAAATTCGTAATTATTAGTAGTACAGTTTTGTCACTGAAACTCACTCCACCTTAAAAGTTTTAATTATCAAATGATTAACAACATATTTTTATGACATCATAGCGTATTAATAGACTAGATGGAGTATGGCAGTGGTCGTAAACAGTAGTAGATACTAATACTACTTCACAATGGACTATAAAAAATAACAGGTTCGAATAACACGCTTAATCTAATGCAAATGAAAATTTATTGAATAATAACTAGAAGATAAAAAAAAATTGTATTAAATCGACTCTATGTGTTTGTTCCCGGGAGGATACAAGTCAGTTAATTACCGAAGGCTGTGATGCACATGTGCGGCTCAATGGATGTACTGTCTCGTAGGCTAAGTAACGGAAGGATTCACTTCCTTTTAAGTCCCGATCAGATATATTTAGTCGATTCTTACTTTATTTATTGTCATTGTATGAGAACAGTATAAGAAAAGATTTTCTGTCGATAAATGTGCCGCATCTCTATGAGACAAAAGATACCTTTCCTCCCCTCTTCGATGTGAGAAGAGGGAGGTTAGTAGCTTTCGGTACTGTACCTATGATATTATCATATATATTTTTGAATTTAGTTTGTGACGACACAAACTAAACTAAAGAAGTTGTTTAACTAGAATTCAAATATTAATAAATAGTTGTCGTCTGTGGCTCCGCCCGCGTACATGTCGGTTATAGCGGCTAATGGTAGCCTATGTGTTATTCTGATGTATAAGCTATATTATTGTAAAGTTTCATGAAAATCCATTCAGTAGTTTTTAGTGAAAGAGTAACGAACATCCATCCATACTTACAAACTTTCGCGATCATAATATTATTAGGATGAAAGTATATTAGTGATAAAATTTTGAGAATTTTAATATTAAGTAATATAATTCATTTTATGGTAAAATTGTGTAAATTAACATTAACCGATTTACACGTTGAAATAATTTTTATACTAACTTCCGATTGCCAATTAAATTATTTCAAGTAATCATCGATATGACATACTTATGAAATCCAGGATATGATTCAAAAAAACTAAGTTTTCTAAAAACACACATAAATTACTAAATTCAATAAAAACAGTAATAAAGGAAATACCTACTTACCAATTGGTTCACTAAACATTATTACGTAAATCTAATCAAAGAAGGTCATAATTTATGAAGAAATTTCATTTCCCAGCTAAAATTTATCGATTCGCGAAACTACTATTCATCAATCGATACACTATATACTGTTTCCGGGACTAGACCATAACTAATTAATATAAAAACTGTAGGTATGAATAACTAGTTTTTGTCAAATTAAACTTATTTTATTATATTACCATGTATAAATTGTTGTGTTATAAATGTAAAGAAATCGTTTTGTATCAAAATCTAATTAAAAGTACAACGAGCCAATCGATAAATTAATCGATTAAAATCGTTTCGGCTTGATCTCGCCTTACCAAATTAGAACATAAAGGTAATCATACATTTTTATTTGTAACAGTAGTTAAGTTTAAGATATTGATTTAAAAAATCGTTCCGTACATTTTGTTTTAAAAAGGAGCAACTTGAGTTGCTTTTAGTCTTGCCGTATCAGTTTATTTTCCTCGTATTCAGTTTAACACAGTACTAAATAATCTTCTCGTGAATGGATACTAGACACTATTGTCCTATTCTAATCTCTGCTATTAAAATCTCTTAATCATAGCCGAGTTACACAGGGTAAGCAACGACGGTGCGGTCAGTAGCTGAATAGCCGAGTTACACAGGGTAAGCAACGACGGTGCGGTCAGTAGCTGAATGGGTGACCGCTGGTGGCATGTTACTGTGTCTCCGTGATTCGGAGGTCACGTTAAGCAGTCGGTCCCGGTTGTTATCATAGGATAACAGTCGTGAATCTTAGTTGGAGGCCTTCGGGCGGCTTAAAAACATCCAGCGGCAAGATATGTAGCCACAACGTATTCTTGCCAGTCCCCACTTGGCCAGCGTGGGTACGTATGGCCTTAACCCACTCCTGAGAGGACAGCCGAGTCCAGCAGTGGGACATTATGGGTTGTTGATAGATAGAAAATTCAAATCCTCTTTAATTTGCAGCAGCCACCAGAAGTCAAACCCTTTTAATAAAACCATAAACTTCTAATACGAACTTTACATTGAAACATCGAAATCACAACTAACCAATTAAAGTTAGTATTTTTAAATAACCATCCAACTTACGATACCCTAAAATTCCAATCGACAAAATAATCCGATAAAATAACGATAAATATCCACGAACCAAGTTATAAAGAACAGTACAAGAACACAAGCACTTTAATTACAATAATTAACAAATTTTTTGTATAAATTATAACTCTATCGCCTCAGGAATACACGGCTAACACAATTTGTATAAACAGAGACACGAACATTGTCTCCCCATATGTACGAATGAAAAGGAAGATATCAAAAATGAAATAATCGATGATTATAATCGGACAATCGAATGTCACTTTCCGATAATTTATTTTATCGTTTGTGATATAAATGAGAGTAATTCTTTTGCGATAGTGCTTTTGTTATTCTTGTGTGGAGGAATTTAGTAACAGAGATTTATAAATAAGACCGTGTATGGAGAAAAGATGAGTTGAGACCGAATGGCTTAGAGTTTATAAGGACACGTAAGTGGGCGGGCTGGTGAGGGCAGGCCTTGAAAGACGTACATACTATACTGGCAGTGTACTGAAGAAAGACCTTATTATAATCACACATAAGAAAAGATCATTTAAGTAAGTGTGGCCTATATGACAGAATCGTCGAAAATTATGTTCTATTGCCTCTTGTTATCATTGTTTGCCTCGATGGCGCAGTGATAGCATATGCGACTGCTGTGCTAGAGGTCTCGGGTTCGATTCCCGGGTCGGACCAAATGTTTGTATGATCTGCAAATATTTGTTTCGGAGTTTGGGTGTTTTTTATTTGTTTGTTATTATTAAGAATTTATTTACAAAAACAGTATAATATGAATTTATATCAGTTGTCTAGTACCCATAACACAAGCTCTGCTTAGCTTGGGTCTAGATGGCGTTGTGTGTTAGATGACCGAAATATGTGGTGATGATGATGGTGATTAATTTAGTACTAAGGTACTAATTCTATGAGAAACGCACTCTGAACTACTCTGAACTATAAAAAGCCCTTTAGCACAAGAAGGAGTTTTCTGTTGAAAAAAAAATAATTCATCTCATCCACATCCCCATTTCATCAAATCCGCATTTTTTTATTTTTGTCATTATTCTCATCACTACGAAGACTTGAAGACTCGAAGATTTAAGATTTGAAGACTTAAAACACTTGACATTGACAGAAATAGCGGATTAGATAGCTGGTTGCCATTTCATCAAAAGAAGAAGTGTTAAAGCTTTTTATGATTCGCTTATCTCTAGATAGATGTCGCTAGGAGCAACTGCAAAGTTTACCATTTATTAACTTATTTAATATATACGAGATATTCTTAGTACACACATATATATACACAAGGGCTATAATATACTTGAAGGTGGTCGTGTGGTAAAGCTACTTAAATCTTAGAAAGCATAATTATATCCATAGACCTAATAATCTAACACAGGCTGTCATCCATATTACGGATAATTGAATATACTTTTAAATACACTCTGAATGACAAATTACAAGTCAATCTTAAATACAAGGAAAGTTTCATTTCTGATAAAATACGTTTTTTGTTTATTATCTATTAAAACTTGGGACTTGAGACTTTATAATAGATATCCACATGGGGAAAGTAAACAAATGTACAGATGTAATCGATATTACCTTCAGAATAATCAATTGAGCATCTTGTACATAAAGTGTCATCAACCATTCAAAATCTAATTACACATAGGAAAACATCTCTTTTCAAATTCGCACTAAACTATAAGAAATACTAAACAATTTACCCGACTCCGCAAAGCGTTATTATGTATTTTAATTATACATTATGTTAATGCATGATTATAAACAGTTTCAAATGTGACTCGGCATTAATTGTCAATGAATTTATTCGTTCACGGCTTAAGATGTTAATGTTGGGTCGTGTGAGGATTGTATTATCACCTTTTGATATGTATAAGCACCAATAACTAGAAATAATCTTTCTTTTGTAACGGGCAGAAAGAAACGATGAAAAGATTCACATAAACGTAAGATGTACAGGATACTCGCGTGTTCTTCCTTTTTAAAAAACAACTCCCGCGCAATATGAATATTGTTGTGTCGCGAATTTAAACGGACACAAAAACCACCAGACTTAAAACCACAATAATAACAATAATAAACGACAATAATATATTATTGTTTATTTTTTATTATTTAAAAATGTAATATATATGTATATATAGATGTAACAAAGAGAATAATAATAATGTTTTATTTTTCTCACAATCACAATTTGCGTTCACACAAAGTGTTGTTTCATTTAGGATTTGAACCCACAACACCTAGAACCATAAATAAATAAATAAATATTTAAGGGCATTTTATCACACAACGCCATCTAGTCCCAAACTAAGCGGAACTTGTACTATGGGTAGTAGATAACTGATATAAATACATATATACTTTTTTTTGTAAATAAATACATATTATACATAGTAAATAAATACATATTATAAAACACCCAAACTCCGAAACCAAATATTTGCAGATCATACAAACATTTGGTCCGACCCAGGAATCGAACCCGAGACCTCTAGCACAGCAGTCGCATACGCTACCACTGCGCCACCGAGGCAGTCAATAGCAAGGAGCGTGGCCACTGCTTGAAGAACTACGCCAGTCTTTCTCTCTCAGTACCGGGTTTTGTTCAGTTAGCATGAGAGAGTCATTCTTCGGCATGAATGGGCCGGCTCGACCGGAGTTATCACTCCGTGGCATCCCACGGCCTCATAGAAAACCGGTGTGAAACAGCGCTTGCGCTGTGATTCACCAAGTGAGTGAGGATACTAGAGGCCCATACCCCAACCCGTTCCCTATCCCTCTCCATCCCCCCCTCCCTCTCCATTCCCCCCTCCCTTTCCCCCAAAGGACTTAAGACGTCACTGATGTTGCGCATGTCCATGGGCGGCGGTAATCGCTTACCATCAGGCGATACATATGCTCGTTTGACATATAAACATAAGCACTCTGTACAGTCGAATTACTCTAATGTGACAAACATCTTGGAATACGGTATCGCAACAAAAAAGAGGGGGGGAGAGGGCCTCACGTGCAGGCGGTTCTCCTGTACAGTGATTATCACAGCCCATAAACTCTCGAAACTTAAATTCCCAATACTGCATTGCTGTGAGTCCTAGTGAATGAAAGAAATTAAGAAAAAAACGAATTTGAAATTAACATTAACCTGGTGTTGCCAGCAACATTTCAGTTTTATCTCAACAATTCACATCAAAGTACAACCAACGCTATAAAAATAAGCATCCTCTGAATTAGAAATGCGATTACTTCCTACTAAAATATAGTTATGACCTGATTGCGACTGCGATTGTGTCGCAGGCCTTAGTCGCACGACAATCAGTGTTCACCGGACGAACTGAAATCGAACTATTATACGTAAATGGGAAATAGCGTTTGTCTATTTATACTGTCCCCTCTATAGGGGACAAATGGGTTGAATAGACTTTTTTTACAAATCTTTTGGGTTTTTGAAGTTAAACTTCTTTAGGCGCATGAGGGTCAAACTTTTACAAATGTAACGTCACGCAAGTATGCAACGGAAGTGTCGAAAAAGAGAGAGAGAGCGATCGAGACCGATTGAGAGAGAGTAAGACAGGGCGAAGCATGAAGCAACTAGCGATGGAGTGAGAGTAGGGATGCTTTAGTCACAACAATACCTATAGAAATCGTGTCGAATAGTGTAAATATTGAAGAAATAAATTTAAAAACTAAATTTATAATTTATATTAATTTTCAACACTTTTAATATTTTAATGACAATTAAATTCCTAACATATCTTCCTTTTTCCCTTCCTTTAAGTCTCGGAAATCTAAAGTTTTAGATTTGTATAAATATAGACAAAACTGATAAATTAGTTCGCCAAAGAAGTTTCACTTCTGACATGTGTACTTCGTACGCACGCTTTTTTTTTTTTGACAATTGTAACGAGTGTTACTGTGTATATTCCAACATTCAAATTGTAATTTATAAAATTAATATAACAATGACTGGACGTTATCTGTTAATAGATTGAAAGTTAATTTTTTAAAGGGAATTTGACACCCTTCTTTTTGCAAGGGTCGAGGGTTTTCTGTAATCTCCGTACACGATATGACGTCTACCTTTCTTCAGCTTAAAGAAAAGGAAAGTTAAATGACTATTTTTTCTCAATTAACTTTATTATCTCAAACAGAGGGTAAGAAAAATTATAGACAATATTTTTTACTTCTCCTTAAAACTGGTATATACTTTTCACAGGACAAAAGTCTAAATTTAAAAGCCGTCGTGTCAGTTGTTGAAAACAATTTGTGGATTTAAAACCTGATAAAACGACACCTACACTAAGTGCGTTATGTCCTAAAATCGTCAACAAACGTACGTAATTTGTAACAATACGTGTGGTACACAGCCGGGTCCGTCTATTAACGTCACCCCGAGCTCACAGCGACGTCAATTGAGTGAATTCGCCTCTATTGAGCAGATTAGTGCGCCGAGGTTTCTACAATTACTAGAAGGGGACACGCGGGATGTAGGGACACATACTGTTACCTCAAATTACAGGGAATCCCAACAGGAACACACTGTACCAAATAATACGAATTTTATACACTTTTAAGCAAATTTTTTTGACGTAGTATTATTTTAGAAGTAGTTTCATAATATGTAAGTACAAAGTTCAATCGTCTTTGACAGGTAGCCAAAATGGTGACTTAAATTGAGATGTAACTGGGACTAATGGTGTAATAACACACGTAGGCGCTAATATCGTAATGGTGCTGTACTTCCCAATACAGATGGGGAAAAACTGCGGGCTACATGAATTAGAGTTAGAGAAGTGAGAGTGATTTTCTTTCTTGTTTTATAAAGGGCAAACGAGCAGACAGGTCACTTAATAATATATGACTTTAGCTGTCCATGGAGCTACATACAGCTACATCATGGTCTTTCGAGCCCGGGGGTCGGCTAATATTTCAACCAATTTTACCTGAATATCAGTTTGTACACAGAGCGACTGTCATCGGACCGCTGCAACCCTAATGGTGAATTCGAAAGTTGAGCTTGTCAGTGTATTTGGTCCGGATGGCGTAAGAAAGCGGTTCCCCGATCTCTCCCGTCTCAGGCGCAGAGTGGCACACCGTATGGTTTTAATCGGTTCGATTCCGACACACCACCCCGCCGCAAGCCCCGGTGGGGTGAAGGCCCGAGGGGGATTCCACACGTAAAAAAAAAGTTGTCAGTGTATTTGAGGGCACTGACTTCCCAATAACGATTGCCATAGTTGTTCATGACAACCGGGACCGACGCCTTATCGTACTCCACGAGGCACGGGCAGGACACGCCCCCATCTTCCATACTCCGGACGGCTATTAAGAATTTCTTGTAAGAAAAACCCAACAGCAGCCCGACACTCTCGAGACCCAAGACCTCTTAATCTGCAGTCGC